>MCJB01048172.1:0-19675 GCA_002018475.1 Nicotiana obtusifolia | reverse complement strand
GCTATTCTTACAACTAACCGAATACTAAATCGAGTTCCCTATAGCAAAACGCAATCCATTCCATATGAAAAATGGAAAGGAAGAAAATTCAACTTAAAATATTTTAAAGTGTGGGGGTGTTCAACTAAAGTGAAAGTCCCTAAACCTAAAAGGGTAAAGATTGGACCAAAAACCATTGATTGTGTTTTCATAGGATATGCAGCAAATAGTAAGGCATATCTTTTTCTAGTTAATAAATCAGAAAATCCTGACATTCATACTAATATGGTAATTGAATCAGATAATGCTGAATTCTTTGAGAATACTTATCCGTACATAAAGGAATGTGAGTCGCCTACTGAAAAATCTAAGCGACCTCGGGAAGAAGCAAAGGAAAGGACTTTTAATGAGGAAAATCCAAGATGTAGTAAACGTCAAAGGACAGTTACTTCCTTTGGACCAGATTTTCTGGCATCCTTGTTGGAAAATGAGCCTCAAACATTCAAAGAAGCAATGTCTTCCTTGGAAGCACAATATTGAAAAGAGGTAGTCAATAGTGAGATAGAATACATATTAAGTAATCATACTTGGGAATTGGTTGATCTTCCTCCAGGAAATAAACCTCTGGGTTCTAAGTGAATTTTCAAAAGGAAATGAAAGCTGATGGTACTATTGACAATATAAGGCAAGATCAATTGTTAATGAGTTTAGAAAACGAGAAGGTCTTTATTACTTTGACACATACCCGCTGATAACGAGGATTACATCTATCCGGGTGTTAATAGCATTAACCGCCGTGTATGGCTTTCAAATCCATCAGATGGATGTGAAGACAACCTTCTGAAATGGAGTTTTGGAGGAAGAAATTTATAATAGAACAACCTGAAGAGTTCATAGTTCTCGGAAAAGAAAAAAAGGTGTGTCGACTTGTTAAGTCACTTTATGGACTAAAACAAGCACCAAAATAATGGCATGCAAAATTTGTCCAAACAATGTTGTCAAATGGTTTCAAGATCAATGAGTGTGACAAATGTGTTTACATTAAGAATACTCCAAATCAAATAGTTATTATTTTTTTATATGTGGATTATATGTCTATAATGAGTAACGACATTGCTAACATAAATGCTACTTAGCGCATGCTTACTAGTAAGATTGATATGAAAGACTTAGGAGTTGCCGATTTAATTTGGGAATTAAGATCCTTAAGGCTCCTCAAGGTCTAGCTTTGTCTCAATCTCATTATATTAAAATGGTACTTGAAAAGTTAAATATTTGAACTTTAAAGTTGCAAGAACGCCAGTTGATTTAAACCATACTCTTTTAAAGAATAAAGGTCAAAGCAAGTCTCAATTGAAATATGCTCGAGTGTTGGGAAGTTTGATGTACATTATGAATTGTGCACGGCCTGATATAGCTTGTGCGATAAGTAAGCTTAGTCGATATGCAAGTAATCCCGACCAAGCTCATTGGATGCCAATGAAACGAGTTTTGGGGTATTTGAAATATACCCAAGACTATGCATTGCATTAAAATAATTATCCTGCAGTTATTGAGGGATATAGTGATGAAAATTGGATCACTGGATCAACAGAATCAAAATCCACAAGTGGATACATTTTTACTATTGGTGGAGGAGAAGTGTTTTGGAAGTCGTCCAAACAGACATGCATCGCCCGATCTATAATGGAGTCTGAGTTTATAGCTTTAGAGAAGGGCAGTGAAGAAGCTGAATGGCTCCGAAATTTCTTGGAAGGCATTCCATTTTGGCCCAAACCTTTGGCACCTATACGCATACATTGCGATAGTCAAGCGGCAATAGGAAGGGCTGGGAGCGTTATGTATAACGGAAAATCTCGTCACATACGATGAAGACATAATACCGTTAGACAACTACTCTCTAGTGGAATTGTCACAATTGACTATGTAAATTCAAAAGATAATGCATTGGATCCGCTTACAAAAGACCTAACTACAGAGGCGGTTGAGAAGTCATCAAAGGGAATGGGACTATGGCCGAGGACAAGTCATTGTGGCAGTAACTCTACCTAGAAGACTGGAGATCCCAATATCTAGGGTCAAGGAGATCAAACAAGGTCATTAGTGACAGTTCAACATTGTCAAATATAATTTTGGTCCATTCTCATGATGAAGTCAATATTCAGTACCAAGGATAAAGCGGTAAGGCTTTTTAATGAATTCTAATTTTGATACAGGGTATATCAAATAGTGTATCTACGGGATAACACGTTTAGGATCACCTATGTAAGTGTGAAGTGTAAGCCGCTTCAAGGAGAATTTTGTAAAGCCGGTTCTCTACGCACTTGTGACCAGGTGGTGTTCATGGCTGAAACGAACACGACAATGAAAAACAAAGACGGTTAAGGGTTGATTGTGTGACATATAGCTGTCTAGGTATACACCAAAGTTCGCCGGTTCAAAGATATCAAATCTACCGATTGATCGAGTATATCCGACATATGTTCACTACAGAAAGTTCAAAGGGAAACCTACTTATCCAGATGCGATTAATCCTTACTTGTGAATCACACAGTTTTTTCATGCATGTTTTTCGGATAGCCATTCCCCATTCATGTGGGGGGATTGTTGGGTTTTATTAATTAAAACAAAAGAGGGTGTGAATGAAAAATGGTGAGAGAAGAAATGGAGGGATATGAAATTTTGAATTAGTCCCTTTTACAAAGGAACTTTGTCCCTCATTGGATAGGAAGAGGAAAATTCTTGTGCTTATATATGGAAGCACTTCTTCTAGCTCTTAAAGAGTTGAGAAGAGAGCAAGCCTTGCGTCATCGTCATCGTCACTCACTTAGCTCGACTTTGGCTTCGGCTTTGGATTTGGATTTGGTCAATTGATATGATTGATTGATAATTTTTTGGACCAAATTTATTTTTCTTTTCCGGTATTTAATATTTCCTTTCATAATATTTTTGCGTGGAAAATATTAATTTGGAATTTTGTGGCATTATTTTCCAACGGTCAAATTCAGGACCAAATATTCCGTTTAACAGAAATTCAAACTTTCTGTTGAACATACACCTTATCAACGAACATGCACCTTAACACCTGTTGGGACTCAACTTTGTTGGCTATAAATAGAGAGGCTCAGCCTCAATTTTCACCACCGAAATCTAAAAATCTTTCCCCTCTATCTTCTGCATTCTGCATTGTTTTTCAAAAGCAAAAACGTAAGCCTTTTGTGTGATTTGCTTTGCCATTTGCGTTCACCGAAATTTTGTGATTTGAAGTGCCGCTATCACAGAATAGTTATTCCCTTCTATCCTGGGAGGAATTAATCCGAAACCTTAGGAAACTGTGAGGGGATTAAATTCCTTAAGGACACACAAGAAACTTGTGGGCTCAGTATTTTATGCTTTTGTTTTTTAAACTAACGTCTTTTGATTTTTTTGTTTTGAGTACAGATTACTAATAGTAATAAGTGTTCTATAATCGAGTTTAATCTTTAGTTGCTAGCTTTTTTGTTGATGAAAGTCTGTGTTGGAATATAATACTATTAACGATGGGTTTGGTTTGGATATAGTATTTATTATGAAATAATTATTTATTTAATTTTAATAAAATTTTCAATAGATCATATATTAGTCTGTGTCCTTTGTTATATAGTAGATGATTTAGTGTATAGAATTTAGCTTATACACAAAAGATTAAATCGTCGGCTCTTACAAGTATAAAGTTTAAGTTCACAATCTAATGATGAAATTGGGCAAACATCAGGAATGATTATAGCATAAGATTAAATATAATTTATCTTGATTATGAGAATGGTTTAATTCCAACTTCTTGTGCTAGTACATTTTGTATGTATTGAACGGACAAAGTAGAGATAAGTATTTTATACTGACTTAATAAAATAAATTTTCTAGCCGTTAAATGTAATTACACTCTTAATTTTGATATAATAATTATTAGTTGTGTATATTATTATTATTTTATTTTATTAAAAGCCTAGATTCTTTCGTGGGTCAATATGCCTAGTAAATTGAATAATAATTATATACATTGGCGAAATAATAGTTAGTTGATGGAATCCATGCTTCGTTTTAAAGATTGAGGACTCACGATAATCTATGGTCCAAACTCATGATCAATAAATATTTCCAGAGAAGTCATCCAGTAGCCAAGAAAAAACAATCTGCTGATTCTAGTTGTTGGAGGGAGCTGATGGACATTAGAAACAAGGGGGAGCCTCATATCTTATGGAGAGTCCAACAAGGAAAACTCTCCTTTTAGTGGGACAATTGGAGTGGCATGGGTCAATTAGCACAATTGCTACATATTCAAAACCCTGGCAATCTTTTGGTGGAAGATTGCATTACAGAAGGAGCATGGAATATTGATTTCCTTGAGTTATTGGTTCCTACCAATATGGTTCAGCACATCAGAGAAATCAAAATTGAAAATTCTCAAGGAAAGGATAAAGCAATATGGAGATTGTCTACTGATGGTCTTTTCTGTTGCTCAACTGCCTATGATCTTTTAAGACAAAGAGGTGGACAACAGCAAATGTGGAAGGACATTTGGATTACCATTTCAAAATCTCATTCTCAACGTGGAGGATTTGGAAGAAAAAAATTCCAGTTGATGAAGTTATCCTCGGATTTGGGCAATGCCTGGTTTCTACGTGTTCTTACAGCAGACAGCCACAGGAAGAGACTATTGAACGTGTTTTCAATACTAGTCCTAAAGCTAGAGCAGTATGGACTTTCTTCTCCAAGGCTTTAGGTTTTCATTCAAATCCCCAAAGCCTCTATATAAGAACACTCACATGGAAGAAGCAAACAACCTCAAATTTTTATATCAGGATTTTGTATCACATAGCACCAGTTTATATCTGCTGGGAAATCTGGAAAGCTAGATGTGGAGCAAGAAATGGTAGAGGATATCCAACTATAGAGAGAATATGCAAAGAAATTATCTTCCATCTAAAGATACACTTGAAGAAAGTTGGAGCACAAATTGATTTGAAATCGAATTGGTATACTCTTTGCAAGGAACTGGACAGAAGAAGACCTTCTTTAACTATTAAACCAGTCACATGGGAGAAACCTCCAAATAGTTGGAATAAAGTTAATACAGATGGGAGCAGTAGTTCAAGAAATCAAACAGCAGGTATAGGAGGCATTGTAAGGGATAGAAATGGAGACTTAATTATGGCTTTTTCTAAAAAGCTCCATTTCTGTACTAACAATAAAGCAGAGACGCAGGCTGCTTTATTTGCGCGTTAACTACTTTATTTCCGGTTAAATGATATTGTAACATCATTTTGCATTTAGACTCACTGCTGGTGGTAAATATGCTAACTGACAAGTATGGAATTCCTTGGGAATTGTCTCAATGGATGGAAGAGATTAAGGATTGTTTGCAAAATCACCAATGCAAAAACCAACATTGCTACAGAGAAGCAAACTTTGTAGCAGATGTTCTTGATAAAGATGCGAGCATCATGCAAAATGGATGTTGTTTTTTTCTGTAACTGGAAAGACCTTCCAAGGGATGGTAAAGGTTGCTCAAGGATGGTTCAAGATGCCTAATTTTAGGATCAGGAGACAAAGGAAAGAGAATTTCTTGTAAGATTATGTCTACGCTCACATGTAACTGGGAGATGTTCTCCCAATTGTTTTTGGAAATTTAACTTCTTTAACCTAGTTGTCTTTGCACTGAGATCTCTCTTTGTTCTCTGAAATGTTACAGTACATGGAGTTAACATGTATATTTTTATCATTAACAATATGTATAAAGTTAAGGATGCCTAACTTACTTGATCTAGATGGAGAGGTAAGGTTTTATGTCCTCCTTCATCTAATCTCATTTTGGATGCTAATATACAGGTTCGGGTTTATGCCTAAACCCCTACTGTGAAGGTGAGTTTTAAATAAAAATAAATTAAAAAATAAAAAAAAGTTCGGCCGATGAATTTTGTATCCGACACATGAAATAAGTTATGCGAAAATCTAAAGGAAATAATCAATAAATTATATTGTAATTTAATTTAATTGATTAGTATCTGAATCTTAACATGGGGAGTTAATAAGATTTAATAGATGAATTTCGAAATTGAAGAAGGAGTGCAATTACAAATTTTTAATGAAATAATTTATAATTTATTATGGTAGATATTAATTTTAAAAATCAAAAATTAATACCATAATTGGAAGCCTTGTTAATTAAGTTATGTATTCCCTGCTGTGCCTAAATAATAGGAAATAAAGGAATCATTTTCTTGGTGAAAAAGAAAACTCAGCAGGTTTTGAAAAAGGGTTTTAACCCTTAAAACTTGTGTTATAAATACAGAAGCTTTTCCACCTAGAGGGAGGCAATAGATGGTGACCGAAATTTCAGCCATTTTTCCTAGAGATTTTCGCCCACGCGAAATTATTATTTTCGGATATTATTTGGGTAACACAATAGAAGAACGTGGAACATTCGGAGATCGTGATCGTGGGGGTGGTTGAGATTTCACTGAGACGATGTGAAACTGAAGGCTCACGTTATTGAAGGGTTGTTTTCACGATTCAAGAGGTAACCCGTGAAATTCCGTATATACTAATTGTCTAGATTACATATGAATTTGATATTGGGATTTGCTTTCACTGCTTATAATAATCCATTATTCTGAGCTATACTTAAGGAGTCTTCTGAATGCACTAGCTAGCACCAAACTTGCAGCATGTGCTTCTGCTTCTGCATTGTTGTTGCATTGTGCTAGAATACAAAATGGCAATATAAAATTTCCCATATCATCCTTCAGTACTCCTTGTTGACGGTCAATTTTGACACTCTCTTTTAAAATTAATTTATTTATATTTAATAATTTACAATGAATGTTTTGAAAGTATTTTCCATCGATAAATACCTATTTCTGTAAATTAATTAAGTATTAGTTTTGAAATTAATCACTTAGTATCAGTATTATGTAATTACATATGTACTTATCATTTTTAGATTATTAAAATAAAATGCACCGCATAGGTTTTATAATTAATTTAATGAGTCAGTTCTCAATTTTAATTAAATAGGTCACTATGTTCATAATTCGAAGTTAGTGTCATAATTTAGAAGATGAAGTATTTTACAAATAATCACAATAATTAGTAGTATATTTGATAATCATAATGTTACTACATTTTATTAAAAATTAATTATGTTTAATTAAATCAATTTTAAAGGGGGCGAGAAGACCAAAGGGCTACAATTGCAAATCTCCAATTAAACACAAATTGACTATTTTTGAAATAAAATTAGCCCAACACATAGGCCCAATCGCTAGCTGAGCCAGTCCAAAAGATCCCTTCATTCCAAGTTGGTAATCCCTGCCACTCCATGAACCAACCAGAGCACGCCATATCTATCTCTATCACTCACAAAAGAAACACAATCAATCTGGACCGTCCATCCTACAAATCAACGGCCCTCATTTTATCTCCGTTTCTCGTTTAATTTTAGACATCCTATCCGATTTGATCTCAACCGCTGAAAATAGAAGATCTAATGGCTCTCATATTTTTATTTTTTTATTTTTTAAAACCTTTAAGTGCCCGAATTATCAGGGTCGTTGATCATCAGATCCAACATTCCAGATCTCGTCTCTCACTCTTAACTCAGAGACGGCCAAACCCCACTCCCCAACCCTAATTCATTTGCCCCAAACAGTCGTTCCCCATTTCCCTTTCGTCTTCTCCTCTCTCAAGTCCTCCATGAACATCAATCAAAAAACCTTGCACAAATCAGTGCAAGGTCGTAAAATCCCTGCTCAAATTGTCCTTCCCTGCTTCCTCATCCACAAATCCCGCTGACTTTCCTTTTGGTTCTTCAAATATGACACACCAGAACATGGCCAGTACAATCGAAGCACCATTTTTGTTTGGTTCTCAAATCCAACTGGCATAATCAAATCGCCTCGTCCCTAGGTTGTGAAGTTTGAGGTTTTATTTCATTTTTCTTGCCGATTGGATTTTGAAATCCTAATTCGAAACCCTAGACTAATCGGTACTAGGTCAAATCCTCAGGATTCTTTGTGCTCTATCAAAATTGGTGGCATGGGCCATTTACAGTATCATTATCATTATTCTTGGTCCAGAGGTCAATCGCAGAGACCTCTGAACATTGGGCCTTTATCCGGTGGATTTTGTTCTCAACGGGCAGTCCTCCTCTCTCATGTAAAAGCTTCATCATTTCTTCCTCTGTATCTTTAGATTTTTCCTAATCTTGCTGACGTCATCTACCATCCGCCATCTTCTACTATCCTAGTTTGAATCTGAAACCCTAAGCCATGGCACTATAAATAGAGCCCTGATGGCTCTCACCTAACATCACCTACAATCACCAACCGGACCTATCTAGCTTACATAAATCAAAATCTTATACGAATTAGAAGCTTATTCATTCTTTTCTAATTAATTCTATTAATCTCTTATTTTCGAGTTCTTTCACTGCTCAAGAGCTTGAAACCTTGGTCCTCACACGGTTTGAGCAAAAATCCTGTTTGGTTTGCTGCTCAATAGGAAGTTAGTATACCTCCACCTTCTCTTTAATTGTTTCATTTAAAATCTTAAGCATGTTATTGTTCTCTTGGTTAACTATTCAGTCTATCATGTTTACTTGGCCCTTAATTATTTGTTTGTTCGTTATGATGACTTATGATAGGATGTTGTATCTGCTTAATGTTAACTAAATAGTTGTATAGTCTTAGTAACTTCCTCATTATATTTGTTTGAGCTGATTAACTTGCTGATTTCTTATATTTACCTAAAACCTTAGACTTTTCTCCAATATTCTGTTATAACCTTCATATAATATTCTGAGTCTTGTTAATGCCCTGTTGCATTTTGAGCTCTGTTAATATAGTTGCAGCTCTTATATGGTCACGTGGCGTTGTGGATTTTTGTAACAGCCCGATGTGTTGTAGAAACACATAAGATACTAATTGTTTAGACTTGGCTTGTTTTAAGTGCAAATCCCTCTTTGTAATTATGCAATTTTAACATTCTTGCGGGGTATGAGGTATAAGAATCTAATAGTTAAGAAAAGAGTTCAAAAAGGCAAGTAATGCAGGATATGCGGTCGCATTTCTAACATGCGGACCGCATATCTTACATGGGCGTCGCATACTTAGGCAGATTTTTGAGCAAAGGTTCATGACAGAAATGCTGTGTGAAATGCGGACCGCAAATTTGGCTGCCTGTATCGCAGATTGGAACAGAGAACTGGACAAGTTTTATGTCAATAATGCGGTGAGAAATGCGGACCGCATTTCTAAAATGCGGACCGCAAATCTCACAGTGAAATCGCAGAGTGAGACAGAGTCTTGGGCCAAATGTTGTGTCAGAAATGCGGTCCAAATGCGGACCGCATGTTGAGTTTGCGACCAGAATGCGATTGCATTCTGGACACCTGAACTTTTATTTTGTTCCGAATTTTGACCCACTAAAAATAGAAACTAGGAACCCTCATGCAAAAACCCCCTTATTTCGTCAATTACCTCAGAAACCTCTCCAAAACACCCCCAAACCCCAACAAATCAACCTCCAAAATCACCTTGAAACAACCCCAAAATCCGTGAAAACATATCCAAAATATAGTCATCAACCTCCCATTTACCAGCCCAGCTTTCCCCACTTAAACCCACCAAGAACCAGCTGTAACTCGCCGGGAATGGCCCCAATATAAGCTAAAAACAACCGTAGAACCACTCCCTTTTCAAACCCCACTCTCTAACCCCAAGACCCAGCTCAAATTGCTGCAAATTGCACCAAGATTTCAGCTGAGTTAAGGCACCCTACCAATTTGTAGCTCGTTAGCCTCGATTGTGTCCACTTAAAGTTCGTGAGCACCCATAAAAGGTTGGGCTTGAGGAACTGTTGGAAGTCTAGGAAGTTGTTGCAAAGCGAGGTAAGTGTTTGTTCTAACCTTAGCTTGAGGGATTAGAAATCGTGTCTTAATTGCTAAATTGCTCCTTGTTGAGAACAACGTATAGGCATGGTGACGAGTATCTATATATTGGTGTCACGCATGGCCGTGGGTCGTATGTGGATAATTGTTGTGTGACTACTGTTTCAAATTGTTGAATATTATCCTTGTTTTCGTTATGATATACTGTAAGTGGGAGCGGGTGGCACGCCTACCACGAGATATTGTGGGTGGTACGCCTACCATAAGGTTTCCTTATTTTAGTTGTTCCTTTGGTTATGGTTCTAGCCTTCTCCTATTCGGCATAAAGTTGATGGTTAACTAGACTAGTTGAGTAAGAATTGTTAGGAGTCAAGTTTGGTTTGGTTATAGCTGAATTCCCCCTGGCCAGGATGATTGTTTGCTGTTATTTGTTCCCTTGCTGGGAAGTTGTTCTGTTGATTTGTTCCCTTGTCGGGATTTCTTGTGATTGTTGTAATGATGAAAGTGGGAGCGGGTGGCACGCCTGCCATGAGATATTATGAAAGTGGGAGCGGGTGGTACGCCTACCACAGTATATATTGTAAGTGGGAGCGGGTGGCACGCCTGCCACATGAGGTTACTGTAAGTGGGAACGGGTTGCACGCCTGCAACAAGAGGTTACTGGAGGAAAAAGGGTGGATTGTATTACATTTGATTGTGTTAAAGGCTGAATTGCAGTTTTCTTTCTTATTCATTGATGATTCGTTTCGTTTTATTTGTCTGCTATTCCGATGTATGTTTTCCTTTTCCCCGTTTAAATTGTTTATGTATTTTATCTTCTGCTGTAGATACATATATGCTTAAAATTGCATAGGTTTATCTGGAGTCTGGTCCTAGCCTCGTCACTACCTCGCCGGGGTTAGGCCAGGCACTTACCAGCACATGGGGTCGGTTGTGCTGATACTACACTCTGCACTCTTTTGTGCAGATCTCAGTGCCGCAGGCTACGAACAGTAGGAAGCTTCCAGCCACTGATTTTCAGGCGACCCAAGGTAGTTCTGCAGACGTCCGCGGATCTTGGAGTCCCCTGTCTATTTCTTGTATTTGTTTCTTCTATGTAGTCCAGAAACAATATTTTGTTATATTCTTTAGACCCTGTTTGTAGTACTCTTAGTTAGTCTGTGAAACTATGACACCAGATCTTGGGTAGACCGTTGTGGATAGTTTATCGGAGATAGTTGTGTAAAGTATTAACTTTGCGTTTATTTCGCTTGTTGAATTACTGCTTTTCAGTTGATGCATTTGTGATGTAATGAATTCGTAAATAGAAACGTGGTAGTTAGTCCGATTGACTGGCTTGCCTAGCTTACACTAGTAGGCGCCATCACGACTCCCGAGGGTGGGAAATCCGGGTTGTGACAGGTTGGTATCAGAGCCCTAGGTTTACATAGGCCTCACAGTTCACAGACAAACTGGTAGAGTCTGAGGGATCGGTACGGAGACGTCTGTATTTATCCCCCAGAGGCTACAGAGTTAGGAAAAATTTCACATTTGTTCATTCTAGTCGTGTGGTTTGCTTCTCAAATGCTAATTGGATTCCTACTCTATTCCCTCGAAGATGGCGAGAACACGCGCTTCCTCATCTACCGTTCCGCAGCCCGAGCCCCCAGCAACAGCTCCCACGCTGGGCAGAGGGCGAGGTCGAGGTCGTGCTAGGGGTCGAGGCAGGGGCAGGACTCAGCCTCCTACAGCAGCACCAGTAGCGGAACCTCAGATTGATCTTGACGAGGAGGTTCTGACCCCAGCGTGGGCCTAGCTCAGGTCCCCGAGGGGTTTATTGCCACCCCAGTTCTTTAGGACGCTTTGGTCCGGTTGGTGGGTCTCATGGAGAATGTCACCCGAGCGGGCTTACTTCCTGCAGCACCAGCCGCTCCTCAGGCTGGAGAGGGGGCTCAGACTACTGCTACTTGTACTCCGGAGCAAGTAGTTTCCCAGGCTCAGGTTCCAGCGGTTCAGGCAGCTGTGACAGTCCAGCTGAGAGCAGTAGCTCAGGCTGGCAATGGGGCGGCCATGTCCGCCGATGCTTTGTGGAGACTGGATAGGTTCACCAAGCTCTTCACCACTTACCTTCAGCGGTGCTTCTTCGGAGGATCCCCAGGACTTCCTATACAGCTGCCACGAGGTCCTCAGGAATATTGGTATTATTGAGACCAACGGGGTAGATTTTACGGCATTCCGCCTGTCTGGATCCGCCAAGACTTGGTGGAGGGATTATTGCTTGACTAGATCAGCCGGTTTGCCATCTTTGACTTGGGAGCAGTTTACATAGTTGTTTCTGGAGAAGTTTCTCCCCGTCACTCAGAGAGAGGCTTATCGGAGGCAGTTTGAGCGCCTTCAACAGGGATCCCTGACAGTTACCCAGTATGAGTCCAGGTTCATCGATTTGGCTCGACATGCTCTCATCATACTTCCTACAGAGAGGGATAGGTGAGAAGATTTATTGACGGTCTCATTCAGCCGATTCGCCTTCAGATGGCTAGAGAGACTGGTAGTGAGATTTCCTTCCAGGAGGCGGTCAATGTGGCTCGCAGAGACGAGGTGGTCCTGTCACACGGAGGTAGTCATGGGTCGGATAAAAGACCCTGACATTCAGGAAGATTCATTGGTACTTCGTCTGGAAGCAGAGATTCATATGGTATAGGCCACCCTCCTAGGCCCTTTCAGTCAGCTCTCCAGGTTTCTCACAGTGTTTCAGGTAACCGCAGTTCTCAGATGCAGTATCCCGACCAACAGTCTGTCAGTGCACAACCGCTACAGAGATTCCCGAGTCGGCAGCTTAGGGCTTGTTACATGTGTGGCGACACGAGGAATATTTCTAGGTATTGCTGTCGTGCTTCAAGGAACTCTCCACACCAGGATTCCCGTGTTATGACGCAGGCACCAGATGTTCCGCAGCCTGCCCAGCTAGCTAGAGGTGGGGGTAGAGGTGCTAGAGGTAGAGGTAGGGGTACTGGAGGTGGAGCTCAGGTCGGCAGAGGTGCGGGCCAGCCAGCAGTAGGCCATCCTAGAGATGTGGCTCAGGGTGGTGGGGCTCAGCCACGGTGTTATGCTTTTCCAGCCCGGCCCGAGGCAGAGGCTTCAGATGTAGTAATTACAGGTACGGTTCTGGTCGGTGATAACGATGCTTCGGTATTATTTGATCCAGGGTCTACCTACTCGTATGTCTCCTCTTACTTTGCATCGTATCTGGCCATGCCTAGTGACTCATTGAGTGTTCCTGTTTATGTGTCTACCCCGATAAGTGATTCCATTGTGGTAGATCGAGTCCATCGTTCCTGTGTTGTAATGATTGGGGGTCTTGAGACCCGTGCAGACTTATTGCTTTTAGACACGGTCGATTTTGATGTCATATTGGGGATGGACTGGTTATCACCTTACCACGCCATCCTGGACTGCCATGCCAAGACTGTGACCTTAGCTTTACCGGGTATGCCTCGTTTGGAGTGGAAAGGGACTCATGGTCATTCCACTCGTAGCATTATCTCTTATATAAAGGCTCGGCATATGGTCGAGAAGGGGTGTTTGGCTTATCTGGCTCGCGTTCGTGATTCCAGTGCTGAGGTCCTCTCTATTGAGTCTGTGCCCGTGGTTCGTGAGTTTCCCGAGGTTTTCCCATCCGACCTGCCGGGGATGCCACCCGACAGGGATATTGACTTTTGCATTGATGTGGCTCCGGGCACTCAACCCATTTCTATTCCGCCGTATCGCATGGCCCCGCCAGAGTTAAAAGAATTGAAAGAGCAGTTGCAGGACTTACTCGAGAAGGGTTTTATTAGACCCAGTGTTTCACCTTGGGGTGTGCCGCTGTGGTTTGTTAAAAAGAAGGACGGGTCAATGAGAATGTGCATCGATTACCGACAATTGAACAAGGTTACAATCAAGAATAAGTATCCATTGCCGAGGATCGATGATTTGTTTGATCAGCTCCAGGGTGCTAGGGTATTCTCAAATATCGATTTGAGGTCTGGCTACCATCAGTTGAAGATTAGGGCGTTCGATGTCCCTAAGACAGCTTTCCGTACTCGGTACGGGCATTATGAATTTTTGGTTATGTCATTTGGGTTGACTAATGCCCCAACAGCTTTTATGGACTTGATGAACCGAGTGTTCAGACCTTACCTGGATTCGTTCGTGATAGTTTTCATCGACGACATCCTGGTATATTCCCGCAGCCAGGAGGAGCACGCGCAGCATCTCATAGTGGTTCTTCAGACTCTGAGGGATAGTCGGTTGTATGCTAAGTTTTCAAAGTGTGAATTCTGGTTGAGTTCGGTTACATTTCGGGGTCATATTGTATCGGCAGAGAGCATTCAGGTTGACCCAAAGAAGATTGAGGCAGTCAAGAACTGGCCTAGGCCGGCGTCAGTTACAGAGATCCGGAGTTCTTGGGATTGGCAAGATACTATCGTCGGTTTGTGGAGGGGTTTTCATCTATTGCAGCCCCGATGACCAAGTTGACCCAGAAAGGTGCCCAGTTCAGGTGGTCGGATGAGTGTGAGGCAAGCTTTCAGAAGCTCAAGACAGCTCTGACCACGGCACCAGTGTTAGTTTTACCCACAGGCTCAGGGCCTTACACAGTTTACTATGATGCCTCTCGTATTGGGCTTGGTGCAGTGTTAATGCAAGAGGGAAAGATCATTGCCTATGCTTCGCGGCAGTTGAGAATTCACGAGAAGAACTATCCGGTGCATGATTTAGAATTGGCAGCCATAATTCACGCCTTGAAGATTTGGAGGCACTACTTATATGGCGTGCCGTGTGAGGTGTTCACGGATCATAAGAGTCTTCAGTATTTGTTCAAGCAAAAGGAGTTAAATTTGAGGCAGAGGAGGTGGTTGGAGTTGTTAAAGGACTATGATGTCACCATTTTATATCACCCAGGGAAGGCCAACGTGGTGGCCGATGCCTTGAGTAGAAAGTCAGCCAGTATGGGCAGTCTCGCCTATATTCCTGTCAGTGAAAGACCACTTGCTTTGGACGTTCAGACTTTGGCCAATCGATTTGTGAGATTGGACATTTCTGAGCCTAATCGGGTATTAGCTTACACGGTCGCTCATTCTTTATTGTTGGAACGAATACATGATCGACAATTTGATGATCCTCATTTGTGTGTTCTTAGGGACACGGTGCAGCGAGGGGGCGCCAAGCAGGTCACCTTAGGCGACGACGGAATTTTGAGATTTCAGGGTCGAGTTTGTATGCCCAATGTAGAGGGACTTCGGGGTTAATTTTGAAAGAGGCCCATAGCTCCAGGTATTCTATTCATCTGGGCGTCGCAAAGATGTATCGGGATTTGCGACAGCATTATTGGTGGCATAGAATGAAGAAGGATATAGTTGCATACGTGGCTCGGTGTTTTTGAATTGCCAGCAGGTCAAGTGCGAGCATCAGCGACCTGGTGGACTGTTCAAGAGAATTTAACTCCCCGAGTGGAAGTGGGAACGCATCACTATGGATTTCGTTGTTGGACTTCCACAGACCCGGAAGAAGTTCGACGCAATTTGGGTCACTGTTGACAGGCTGACCAAGTCAGCACATTTCGTCCCTGTGGCAGTCTCCTATTCATCTGGGAGGTTAGCCGAGATTTATATTTGGGAGATTGTTCACTTTCATGGTGTGCCAGTATCTATTATTTCGGACCGGGGTACGCAGTTTACTTCACGTTTCTGGAGGGCAATCCAACGGGAGTTGGGCACCCAGGTTGAATTAAGCACAGCGTTTCATCCTCAGACGGACGGACAGTCCGAGCGGACTATCCAGATATTGGAGGATATGCTCCGAGCTTGTGTTATTAACTTTGGAGGTTCGGGGGACCAGTTTCTGCCATTAGCGGAGTTCGCCTACAATAACAGCTACCAGTCGAGCATTCAGATGGCTCCTTATGAGGCTTTATATGGTAGGCAGTGTCGAACTCCAGTTGGGTGGTTTGAGCCGGGAGAGGCTCGGTTGTTAGGCACAGATCTGTTCAGGAGGCCTTGAATAAGGTCAAAATCATTCAGGAAAGGCTTCGTACAGCTCAGTCTAGGCAAAAGAGCTATGCGGATCGTAAGGCACGAGATATGTCTTTTATGGTTGGTGAACGGGTATTACTCCGGGTGTCGCCTATGAAAGGCGTGATGAGATTTGGGAAGAGGGGCAAGCTTAGCCCTAGGTTCATTGGTCCGTTCAAAATTCTAGATCGAGTGGGGGAGGTGGCTTATAGACTTGCATTGCCGCCAAGCTTATCAGCCGTACATCCAGTTTTTCATATGTCCATGCTCCGAAAATATCACGGCGATCCAACTCACGTCCTAGATTTCAGCACCGTTCAGTTGGACAAGGACTTGTCTTATGAAGAGGAACCGGTAGCCATTCTAGACCGGCAAGTCCGCCAGCTGAGATCGAAGAGTTTTTCTTCTGTTCGTGTTCAGTGGAGAGGTCAGCCTCCTGAGGCATCGACCTGGGAGTCCAAGTCCGATATGCGGAGCCGTCATCCACATCTTTTCCCCGACTCAGGTACTTCTTTATTCTGCCCGTTCGAGGACGAACGGTTGTCTTAGAGGGGGAGAATGTAACGGCCCGATGTGTTGTAGAAACACATATGATACTAATTGTCTAGATTTGACTTGTTTTAAGTGCCAATCCCTCTTTGTAATTATGCAATTTTAACATTCTTGCGGGGCATGAGGTATAAGAGTCTAATAAGTAAGAAAAGAGTTCAAAAAGATAAGTAATGAAGGATATGTGGTCGCATTTCAGACATGCGGACCGCATATCTTACACGGGCATCACATACTTGGACAGATTTCTGGGCAAAGGTTCATGTAAGAAATGCTGTCTGAAATGCGGACCGCATTTCAGGAATGCGGACCGCAAATCACGCTGCCTGCGTCATAGAGTGGGACAAAGAACTGGACAAGTTTTATGTCAAAAATTCGGTGAGAAATGTGGACCGCATTTCTAGAATGCGGACCGCAAATCCCACAGTGAGATCGCAGAATGATGTAGAGTTTTGGGCCAAATGCCATGTCAGAAATGCGGTCCAAATGCGGA
This sequence comes from Nicotiana obtusifolia, assembly GCA_002018475.1. NCBI lineage: Eukaryota > Viridiplantae > Streptophyta > Magnoliopsida > Solanales > Solanaceae > Nicotiana > Nicotiana obtusifolia. The sequence goes on along the minus strand of MCJB01048172.1, from coordinate 2,697 downwards.
CCGCATGTTGAGTTTGCGACCAGAATGCGATCGCATTCTGGACACCTAAACTTTTATTTTGTTCCAAATTTTGACGCACTATAAATAGGAACTAGGAACCCTAACATGCAAAACCCCCCCTTATTTCGTCAATTACCTCAGAGAAACTCACCAAAACACCCTCAAATCCCAGTAAATCAACCTCCAAATCACCTTGAAAACAACCCCAAAATCCGTGAGGAACATATCCAAATTATAGTCATCAACCTCCCATTTACCAGCCCAGCTTTCCCCATTTAAACCCACCAAGAACCAGCTGCAACTCGCCGGAAAAGAGCCCCAGTTTAAGCTGAAAAACAACCGTAGAATCACTCCTTTCAAACCCCAACATCTATTACAAGAAACCCCACTCTCTAACATCAAAGACCCAGCTCAAATTGCTGCAAATTGTGCCATGAATTGCAGTTGAGTTAAGGCACCCTACCAAGTTGTAGCTTGTTAGCTCCAATTGAGTTTGCCTAAAGTTCGTGAGCGTTCCTAAGAGGTTGGACTCGAAGAATTGTTGAAAGTCTAGGAAGTGATTGCGAAGCAAGGTAAGTGTTTGTTCTAACCTTAGCTTGAGGGATTAGAAATCGTGTCTTGTTTGCTAAATTGCTCCTTGTTGAGAACAACGTATAGGCATGGTGACGAGTGTCTATACGTTGGTGTCACGCATGACCGTGGGTCGTGTATGGATAACCGTTGTGTGACTATTGTTTCGAATTGTTGGATACTATCCTTGATTTGGTATGATGTGTTGCATGTGGGAGCGGGTGGCACGCCTGCCACGAGATATTGTGAATTAAGGGCGGGTGGTACGCCTACCACAAGGTTGCTTCATTTTAGTTGTTCCTTTTGGTTATGTTTCTAGCCTTCTTTGTTCGGTATAAAGTTGATGGTTAACTAGACTAGTTGAGTCAGGAGTTCGTGGGAGTCTAAAGGGTCCAGTGTCAAAATTGTGGGTAGCGTCTAAGGAGTTCGTAGAGGTTTAAAAGGTCCAGTGTCACATTAGTAGCGTCGTATCTAGAGTTAATAAAATGATAATTGGGTTGGGAGGTTAATTGTAGAACTTCGACTGTAATTGAGTACTAACATTGATTGAGCTAAATAGGAGTCAAGTTTGGTCTGGTTATAGCTGAATTCCCCCTGGCCAGGATGATTGTTTGCTGTTATTTGTTCCCTTGCTGGGAAGTTGTTATGTTGATTTGTTCCCTTGGTTGTTGTGATAATGAAAGTGGGAGCGGGTGGCACGCCTGCCACGAGATATTATGAAAGTGGGAGCGGGTGGTACGCCTACCACAGTATCTATATTGTAAATGGGAGCGGGTGGCACGCCTGCCACAAGATATTATGAAAGTGGGAGCGGGTGGTACGCCTACCACAGTATATATATTGTAAATGGGAGCGGCTGGCATGCCTGCCACGAGATATTATGAAAGTGGGAGCGGGTGGTACGCCTACCACAGTATATATTGTAAGTAGGAGCGGGTGGCACGCCTGCCACGGGATGTGATGTATGTGGGAGCGGGTGGCACACCTGCCACAAGAGGTTACTGTAAGTGGGAACGGGTTGCACACCTGCAACAAGAGGTTACTGGAGGATAAAGGGTGGATTGTATTACATTTCATTGTGTTAAAGGCTGAATTGCAGTTTTCTTTCTTATTCATTGATGATTCGTTTCATTTTATTTGACTGCTATTCCGATGTATGTTTTCCTTTTCCCCGTTTAAATTGTTTATGTATTTTATCTTCTGCTGTAGATACATATATGCTTAAAATTGCACAGGTTTATCTGGAGTCTGGTCCTAGCCTCGTTACTTCCTCGCCGAGGTTAGACCAGGCACTTACCAGCACATGGGGTAGGTTGTGCTGATACTACACTCTGCACTCTTTTGTGCAGATCTCAATGCCACAGGCTACGAGCAGTAGGAAGCTCCAGCCTCTGATTTTCAGGCGACCCAAGGTAGTTCTGCAGATGTCCGCGGATCTTGGAGTCCCCTATCCATTTCTTGTATCTGTTTCTTCTATGTAGTCCAGAAACAACATTTTGTTATATTCTTCAGACCCTGTTTGTAGTACTCTTAAATAGTCTGTAAAACTGTGACACCAGATCTTGGGTAGACCGTTGTGGATAGTTTATCGGCGATAGTTGTGTAAAGTATTAACCTTGCGTTTATTACTCTTGTTGTATTACTGCTTTTCAGTTGATGCATTTGTGATGTAATGAATTCGTAAATAGAAACATGGTAATTAGTCCGATTGACTGGCTTGCCTAGCTTTCTCTAGTAGGCGCCATCACGACTCCCGAGGGTGGGAAATTCGGGTCGTGACACTCACTTTCTATAATTATTACTTTATTTATATCAACTTCTTCCAATATGCGTTCAGGATGTTCCAAATCATTTTTAACTGATCGTCCACTAGTTGGTGAACACTTGAGATATCGTTTTGATATGCAACATCTAACACATTCTCGACTTCCACCCTATCCACAGGCTTAGTTTTGATTACAACCCATCAATCAGACTTATTTCGCGATAATGGATAAGGAACATAATACACTTGCTTAACGTTATGTGCAATTATGAAAGGATCATAGCTATCATACTCCCTCGTATGATTAACGTCAAATATGTTGTATTAGTGGTGTATTTTTGTACCTTTTATTGGATTTGGGT
>MCJB01048171.1:89158-107141 GCA_002018475.1 Nicotiana obtusifolia | reverse complement strand
AACCGACTTGGGGCTTTTAACTTTTAGCCCTTACTTTTGGCAAGTAGGTGATGCACCTACTTGTCACCTACCAGCCTGCGCAGTTCTACGGAAATGCAATTATCTCAATACTCCGAGATCGTATTGACAAACGGTTTGAAGAATTGGAAACTAGACTCATAGACCTTTAATTTGGTAGGTAGATCACCCCGTAACTCTTTGTAAATTGGGAGAAAATTGCAGAAACATTTGACCTAACGTTTAAGTAAAATTGTGAACCTAAGTTGCGACAACTTTTGTCGACTTTTGTTTCATAACTCGTTTGACTTCAAGACTTATGAAAAGGATATCATATCATTCAAATACCTTAAAACATGACATTTTGGTAATGTTAAACACCTCTCGATTTTCCCAAAAACGCGAGTTACAACTTCCTTAACTCGTTTATCCTCTAATACTTGTTAACTGCCCTTATATACCTTTGCATCGTTTAGGACCAATAGGACTAAACTCTTATTGTCTCAAAGGTAATTCCCTTCTCGAACCAAGGTAGACTATCTTACGGTGTAATCTAACACGTACAAATATGGGTTATAACACCGGTGCCGGTCGCGGCCCTCCGGCTTGGGTCGTGACAAAAACACTCCGAAATCTTTCCGAAACTCACCTGAGCCCGTCGGACCCCATACCAAACATCAACACAAGTACATAAACCTCATATGAACTCGCTCGCAAGCTCAGAACATCAAAATAATGTATAAAACCATGAATCAAACACCAAAATGTGTCATACAAGCTATGCAACTCAAGAACTTCAATATTCACAACCAAGCGTCTGATTCCTACCAAATAAACTCAGAATGACACCAAACTTTGCACACAAGTTCTAAATGACAAAACAAACCTATTGCAAGTCCCGGAATAATAACCCAAACCCTATAGCTACAAATTCTTATAATTTCTAAACCTTCAAATTGCCAACATTCGACAAAATGAGCCAAATCATCCTAGAAACCTCTAAATTTTCGGGCATACACCGAAGTCCAATACCACCATATGAACCTATTGGAACTCTCAAAACACCAATCCGAGGTCGTTAACGAAAAAGTCAAACCTTGGTCAACTCTTATAATTTAAGCTTCCAACCTTGGAACTAAGTGTTCCAATTCATTCCAAAACCTCGCATGAACCAAACCAACCATCCTCCCAAGTCACATATCAAAAAATACACATACGAGGAGCTTCACATGGGGAAACGGAGCTCAAATACACAAAATGAGCAACCGGGTCATTATAATGGTGTAGCTGATTCAATCCATAGGGCAATTTGTGGGTCTATCTCATGAAGATCCGCCGTGGCACATCTAGAACTTCCTAGTAATTATGGATACTTACAACTATCTAAATGTTTCTAATGATTACATCAGTTTGATATTGTTCCCCCTTTTCACTGACGAGGAAAGAAAAAAATGGTTGCAAAAGAAGCCGGCTAATTCGATCACCACTTGGAATGACTTAGCTTGAAATTTTTTGATTAAGTTCTTTCCAACCAAGAGTCAATAAGAAGCCATATAATAGGATTTCAACAAAGGGATGGCGTAACTCTTCGTCAAGCTTCGGATTGATACAAAAATCTATTTAGAGACTGTCCACTTGGTCTTGGGTCACACTTTTTTGATGGGTTAAATGAGGCAACCAAGATGAACTCGACTCAGCCTGTGCGGGTAATTGCATGGAAAAGTTGTATAGTGAAATCCGAACCCTCTTAAACAATTTCAATCCTAATGATCAAAATTGGCAAGGAGATGCGGAACCACGAGGAATAGTTAAACAGAGGGCAACATGCATAATTGACCTAGATTACTACAGCCATGAGAGCAGATATGGTAAAGTTAGAACATCAGATGAATAAGATGACAATGCAACAAGAACAGATGCAACATGTGAAATAGATGTCTACGTGCTGTGAGATAGGTGCGGAAGGTCATAAGAGTGATAGTACCACGTGAATCCTGAATCCATCTATTATGTGGGGCAACAAAGCATGGGTATAATGAATCAAAATGCCCAATATAGGAACACATTCAACACAAATTGGAGGAATCATCTTAACTTCTCATAAGGTGGAAACTAGAACAACAATAGACCTCGGGGATGCTACCAACAATCCAAGGCCACCACAACAAGCAGATGAGAGTGTGATTGAACTGTGGAAATATTATTAGCTGATAATCAGCATATGAGGATAGACTTTCTTAACCTTGAATGCCAAGTGGGGCATTTGCAATTAATCAGAATACTAGTCTAGTTGGAGCACTCCTAAGTGACACTGACACCAATCCTAATGCTCAGGTTAATGCAATCACATTGAAGGGAACTGGAAGAGGTGCCAGAAAGAGGAAATATAAGCCTACACCAGAGGGATAATTGATTCCTAGATTAGTGGATGAACCCGAGAGTGATGGTTAAAAATCAGAGGTAGTGGTTGTTGCAAGGCTACCATCGTCGCTTCACCCAAAGGTTGTAGAAAAAGAATAATGATCGTATGTTCAATAAATTTCTTTCTATACTGAGCTAGATTCAATTGAATATACCATTGGTTGAAGTACTCCGTGAAACCCAAAATATGCTAAATACATTATGGACATTATGGCTCACGGGCGGACATTAACTGAGTTTGAGACAGTTGCACTTACTGAAAAGTACACTTAGAGGGTCCAAAATAAGCTTCCACAAAAGCTTAAGGATCCAGGAAACTTTACTATCCCTGTGAAAATTGGTAACATTGATGTAGGTTGTGCTTTGTGTGAATTGGGGGATAGTATAAACTTGATGCCTTTATCCTTGTTTAAGCAATTGGGTTTGGGAGCTCCACGACCAACTATAGTCATTTTGCAATTAGCTGATAGATCCATTGTCTATCCTGAAGGAGTGATTGAGGGTGTTTTGCTGCAAATTGGGAAATTCATCTTTCTGGTGGACTTTATTATTCTAGATTATGAGGCTGATGAACAAGTTCCAATCATATTAGGGAGACCTTTCTTGGCTACAAGAGATGCGATTGTTAAGGTTAGAGATGGAAAAAAGAGCATAATACTAGACAATGAGGAAGCGATTTTTAATGTTTACAAGGCAATTAAACTCCCACGCCATTATGAATAACTCTATATGATATCTATTATGGAGGTAGATGAACAGATTATGGACTCGAAGGTATATCTAGATAATTCTATGGAGAAAGCACTCATGTTATTTGATAACTTAGAAATTGATGATGAGGTTAAGGAGATGTTGCATGTTCTAGATAAATCCTACAGATACATAAAAAAATTAATCCCATTTGAGCCCTGAATAGGCCGAGTGGACCACCATCTAAGCCATCAATTAAAGAGGCTCCAAAATTGAATCTTACACCCTTATCCTCTCATCTTCGTTATGCTTATTTGGGTGGGTCTGACACTTTACTTGTTATTATTTCCTCTAATTTATCTAATTTGTAGGAAGAGAAGCCGTTGAGGGTGGTGAGAGAGAGCATAAGTGAGCTATTAGGTGGACTATGTCCTACATCAAAGGCATTAGTCATGCCTTCTGCATGCACAAATTCTCATGGAGGAAGGATACAAGCCAAGTTTAGAGCACCAACATCGCTTTAATCAAATCATAAAAGAGGCGGTAAGAAAAGAAGTCGTTAAGTGGCTTGATGTAGGTATTTTATTCCTTATCTCTGATAGCAAGTGGGTATGTCTGGTCCAATGTGTACCTAAGAATGGAGGTATAACTATAATGGTAAATAAACATAATGAGTTGATTCCCACAAGAATGATGACTCGGTGGATAGTTTGCATAGATTACAGCAAATTAAAGAAGGACCACTTCCTTCTCCCTTTTATTGACCAAATGCAAAATACACCACCTTGACAAGAATACTAGTATTTCCTAGATGGATATTTTGGGTATAATCATAGAGCTATTTTGCCCTAGAGGACCATGATAAAACTACCTTCATATGTCCTTATGACACATATGCATTCAAAAGAATGCCTTTTGGTCTGTGTAATGCACTTGCAATTTTTCAAAGGTGTATGATGGATAGTTTTACTGATACAGTAGAGAGGTTTGTTAAGGTATTCATGGATGATTTTTCTTTGTTTGGGTCTTCGTTTGATGATTGTTGATGGTCAATTTTGACCATCCATTTTAAAATTGATTTATTTATACTTGAATATTTACAATGAATATTTTGTAAATATTTTCTATTAATAATTATGTATTTTTTACAAATTTTTTAAGTATTAGCTTAGAAATTAATAACCTAGTAGCAGTATTATGTAATTACAAATATATTACTATTAAAATATTTTTAAAATACTCCATAGAGGTTTTATAATTAATTTATGATTACTTCTCAAATTTTGATTAATTAGATTACTACGTTGATAACTCAAAACTAGTGTTATAATTTAGAAAATAAAATATTTTATAAAATTAAATAATTACAATAGTTAGTAGTGCATTTGATAATCATAATTTTACTATATTTTATTGCAAATTAATTAAGTTTAATAAAATTTATTTTAAAAGGGTTAAAAACTAAAAGTCAACATTGCATTTCCTTAATTAAATACAAAGTGGCTATTCATACAATCAAGTTCAGCCAAAATACCCATGCCCAAGCAAAATCTGACCCAGATCCAATTCTCTTTTCTCCACCATGGAAATCCCAGTCTCCTCATCTTGTCCAATGAAATCGTGCCACGTCACTCATCCTACCCACACACAAAACAAACACATCTGATCCAGACCGTTATCCGATTGATCAACGATCTACTTTTAACTCCTATTTTCCTCTTAATTTTAAATACCCAGAAGGTTTAATCCTCACCATTGGATCATTGGGATCCAACTAACACCATATTTCCTTATTAAAATCTGTTAATGCTTAAATTATTAGGACCGTTGATCAAATGATCCAACGGCCTAGATCTTCTCCTCCCACTTTAACCCATAGACCGTCTGGTCTCATTCCCTAACCCTAAAATCATATCCCCAAGCCCTGCCACCTCTTTTTCCCATTTCTCTCTCTTTTCTCTCAACCTCATAGCCCAAATCAATCAAATGACCTTGCACTAATTCGTGCAAGGTCATGAATTCATCCAGAGATTCATCCTCCTTGCCTCCCACATCCGTGATTCTTGCTGAATCTTTCCCCTTTCATCGATCAAGTTTGAAATCCTCAAATCCGAATCCTAACCCCAGAGATAAAACTTCAAATCGCCATTGATCTTTCAAATCCATGGCATGCATGGTTATCTATTTTGCTCCTGTACTTCAGATCTTGTTGCTCTATCTATTTTCACCATTCGATTTCAAAAGCCCTAATCAAGGAGTCTCAGACCAAATTGTGAAACTTCAACTTGTCTGACTTCTTCCTTCGTTCTTTCAAATCGAAGCAAGCATGCGGACATTAACTGGCTTCTTCATTGATATTCAATATCCAGAGGTCAAATGAAATGACCTCTGGGTATTAGGGTTCTGACCGATGGTCTCTTATGTTTCAACGCTCAGTTTTTCATTTCCCCATGCTCAAGTAAAATCGGTACTGATTTTCCTCTATTTTTCTAAGATTTTCACTCGATTGTACTTGCATTACCATTCCTCCGTCACTCTCCTCTATCGATTTGAATCTGGAACCCTAATGCTTCACAACCACTATAAATAGGGAATTTTAATGTTCTCACCTAACACAAAAAATATACCTAACATAGGATGAAAAAAAACAACAAATACACCACGAAATCACTTAACAAATATCAATTTTAGTCTTGGGTAGTAAAAAAATCAAGCTACGGTTCTAACTAGCTTCTAAATTCTTTCTGATTCTGAGTCTTACACTGGTCGGGATTTGAGTTCTTGATTCTATACGGGTAAGAAAGAGTCTTTGTTTGGTTTGCTGCTCAAGAGGAGGTCAGTACACCTCCATCCTTTCTCTTTTAATTGCTTGATTCGAAAATCATGAACGAGCTACTGTTTTCATGTTAATTGTTTCATTTACAAGGTTTGCTATTAGTTTGTACTTGTCTATTTTAGTTCACCATTACTTTGTTGTTAATCTATGATCAACTATTGTATTTCATTTGTATTGATTAAGTAGCTACGTGACCTTATGATTTTTGTTCTCTGTTAAATAGCCTATGTGGTTAAGTTGCATAACATGCTTTAATGATTTCTGATATCTACCTAGACTTCAGAATTCCCTCTAATGATTTTGTTATAATCTTCATACTTATCATGCCATATTCTTTTGAGTTCTGTTATTCTATACTTGGGGTTGCTGTTAGATGATTCTAGCTAGGACACATATGAAAGTACATAAGGTAACTCTGCGTTACTTGTTTAAGGTTTATGAAGCTTAAGTGTTCAAATGCTCTCCTTCTTTGTGCAAGCGTTGTCATCACTATGAAAGCTTTATATACATGTCTAATTGTTAATTGTAAACAGTCTCACTAGGATGAACTTTCTGTGAACATCAGTGATCAATTCTACATATATTTTGTTATGATCAGCCTACCTCTTATGGATTAGATTATAGTTGTGTATGCTGTACTTGAATACTAACTATTTCTGTTACTTGGATATAACACCACCATGCCTAGCTATTAACCGAGTTAAACCTGTCTAGTATGATGTTTTCCCTTTTCTTAAACCCTTAATACTGATAATTTGATTTTTTAATGTTGAGACTCATCCTATCTTGTAAGGTCATAACTTTTGTTGAGACCTTTGTATGTGTAGAAGTTTGGCATAAATCTTTGTTTATCCCTTATGATTTCATACTTTTGAACAGTGTTTTGAAACTGCACTCAGTCCTCTCTTTCCCTGTTAATCTGGATTGAATTTGGTATTGTAGAAACCTTTTGTTGTCACTGATTAAGTACAATAACTTGCCTATGTTATTGTCTGAATCTTTACTGAGGATCTCAAAAGATTCACGTAGTGTTTTTAACCTATGTTTTGCTCATGATAATGTCAGGTGTTAAACTAATCTGTGATCAATATGTTAAGAAAATAGCATCTGTATCCCAAAGCCGTTGCAACTCTAAAGTATGTGCTATTCATCCATCTCTGAGATGTTTGATTCGAATTGTTTGTTTCTTCAGCAAAAACAGCATGATGTTCGTGCCTATGTGTGTGTTCGGAAATTTGAGCTTCCTGTCTGTCTAGTATGTTAATCAATCCCCTAGAGCTGAAGGTATTACTATAAGGAATGGGAATTGTTTCTATGTGTTTTCCTATATTATTCTGTTAAGAAAGAGTATGCTTCTGTGGTAGGAAATGTCATAGTAGCTGGCATGCATTGAAAGAGCCTCATTGGCATTCAAACCTATAGGGAAGAATGAGTTGTTAATGGTTAGGGGTGAGTAGAGTTTAACTCTAGGTTCGGCTGTTCTCCCCGGCACAAGCACTGCCCTGGGGCTTGAGACCCTTGGGAACTTTGAAGTGTCGGGGGATTCAAAGGGGGGATCGAGCTTGAGTAGAATTCTCTCCTTAGCCCTTGATTCATTGACACTTGTATTTCTCCTTGGGTTTGGTGTCTAATGACAACGAAAGGCGTTCAATGTGGATCATTTATTATACATAACCTCCATATTAGTATGACTTTCTTAGTGTCTAAATACTGTCAGCGATCTTTTCCTTTATTCTTTGTTTGCAAATTTCATATATAGGCATGTATATAGTACTGTTTTTCTAATGACCTTATCTCTTCCTTTTTGAACATGTACAATGATTTGGGTCTGCTGAGTTCTTTAAGAACTCAGGCCCAAGTCCAGCCCTGCTATGTCTCAGAAGGTTCAGAGTCAGCTGTCGCTTGTACCTGTTACTGCTGGGCCTACTTCATTGAGGCCCAAACACCAGAGTCCTTTCTTTCCCTTCGCTCCTTTATTTACTATTTTTGTTATTCTGCAGTTTCACTATGTCGTTATTCTTTAGTGTGTTCCTGTTGTTTTAACTCACATGTATATGACAGTTATATATTAGATTGAATGCTTTATATTATCTTTTAACACACATAAAATAACTTAGGCAAGCGCTAAAGAACCAATTAATTCTACATCCGCTAGTCATGAGTTGTTATTAATTCATTATGCGTTGCTACCTCTTAAAGACTTTGAAGCCCAAATTCTTAACAAAAGGCAACAGTCCCCCTTTCAAAAATGAAAAGCTAGAACTGAGTCGCATGCTTAATTTTCTAAAAGGAAATCCACTCTTTTCGAAAAGAACAAGGTGCTGCTGTCCAAACAAAGGTTTTCAAACTATCTCCTTAAGTCTAATATTTAAGAACCAAGGTATATCTTAGCCTTTCTCTCGTATCATCTCATTATAGTAATATGAACTTCCATGCCTTTGGAAACAAAGTGCTTTAACTTAGCTTCTCTTTTACACATTTTTCAAACAAACATTCAATCTTTCAACGCTCTTTCAATCATATTTATACTAACTTTATTTTTCTAAAATTCTTCTATAAACTTGTACTTCTTTAAAACTACACTCTTCCCTTATAGGTATTATTCCCTAATATATGTTAAGCTACATTCTTTTGAACACTAGTTAAAGCATAGTACAAATAATTAGTCCTAAATCCAGCCTAAGTCCTATAGAGCTACCTGAAGTATATTTTAAGGGGTGCCTAACATTTTTTCCTTAGAAGAACAAGAACCCTTACCCATAATCTCACATGTTAGCAGACTAATAAAGAAATGACCTTTAGTAATTAAATAGGTGCCCTAGTATACCTTTAAATATTAGGTGGAGACTCTCTTTCATCAACAATAGAAAAACCACATGTTGAATCTTGTTTTGACTAGTGCAAAATAGGATGCAACAATATGGCAACTCTGCTGGAGAAATCACACTTAGGTTCTGACCTTAGCAGACTTAGACTAAATTTGGCACTTAGATTGGTTTGTACATTGCTTTTACTGTATTTAAATTTGCCATTACATGCTTACCTGCTTTATTTTCTCTTTACAACAACAACAACAACATACCCAGTATTATCCCACACCGTGAGGTCTGGAGGATTGTGTGTACGCAGATGTTACCCCTACCTTGTGAATTAGTTCAGTATGATGACGTCCATACCTTTATTTTCTCTTTATGTTTGCTTATTATCATGCTTATTATTGCTACACCTTTATCTATTACCACTTTACATATACTAGCATCATAGTTCTTCCTATCGAGTCTTGGCCGTACACTATCACACACAATGGCATGCGAAGGTTGTCTTTTACACCCCTCCCAACCTTATTTTCAAAACTCTTTAATTCAGAGAATGGCTTTGTCAGGTCAACTAACATAACTTCTCGCAGTCTTCAGTCCAACTCAAAAGTAGGAAACACTCTACTCTAGCAAAAATAGGTCATATAGCATAAACCTTAGGTGAGTCGGTCCTTGGCATCGACACACAATTAGAAAAACCACCCTAATGTCAACGGGTAATGCACCCGACGACATGACTTCTGTGGAAAGACGAACAAACCTGGCGAGAGATCTAAAGATCCAAAGCAAACACTTATCAAAACCTTTCTTTACCTACTTTAGAAATGGAAATCAACCAAAATAACCCCGAGGTCAACACGATGATGGGAGCACAACACAAATTGAAGCAGTGGTAGAAGAACATTCACTATAAACACAGAGCTGGGATTCGAACATAGCTGGGGGTACTAACCGCTTTTCTAAACATCTAAGCAGATAGAGTGCTCACTCGCCTGCTAATAGAGTTCTGGGATCCGGCTAAGGTGGTATTCAAGTTTGCTGATTGTGAGTTAGTACCGACATTGGAAGAAGTTACTAGTTTCATGGAGCTTCCGTTCATAGGGAGGAAACCAATACTACCAGTCACTATGCCTTATTACAGGTTTTTGGTTGCTTTGGGTCTGGCTAACAGTCGAGGTTTCAAGGGAATTTCAGTGTGATCAAGTAACGTGGGAGAGTCTCAGGCCCATCACAGAGAAGAGGTCGGATCAACGTCAACTTACTACCCGTGGTTCTGGCAACCTTCCGTGGTAACCTTCAAGCTACTCTGGTGCCGATGGTGCTACTTGAGATTCTAAGGGCTTTGTCTGCATGTGCACGAGGGTATGATTTCTTTAAGGGCTGTAACTTGCTACTTCAGATCTGGGCCACGGAACATTCTTGCAGCAAGAGGCCACCATTGACTACTTTGTGAGCGTCAACAACATGATCCACAGTCACAACGAGAGGATGAGACATTGGGTCTCCCCACATGGACAAGAAGAGTGGAGAGATGCTGACTAATCTAAGTGGAGAATGGGTCAATTAGAAGCTGTCATGGATAGGCGGGAGGGAAATCTTAAGGACTCCTCAGAAATACTTCATTGAGCTGATAGGACTTGAGGGCATCCAACCATACTCACCCTTGCGGCTTCTCAGACTGTTCGGGATGATTCATGATGTGCCTCTATAGACGAGGAAAATGTAGGAGTACAATAGACAGATTCCAATCCCAAGGATAAGAAGGCTCCAACAATAGTGGGACGACCAAGTCAAAATGTCAAGGGTCAAAATTCGTGGTGCACTCTGGAGTATATGTCTGGATCAACAAGGAAGATGAGCTAGCCCGACCAAGCATAGAGGGTATAGCCTGGCTGGAGGATGCAGTGGTTGCTTTGCAAATCTACCATAAGATTCCGCCACATTACCTTGTGACTCCCTCGATGCACCGTCAAGTGGTCCCAGGATCCATTGGTCACATACTACCACCTGCTGAAGATGATGACCGGGTAGTGGAGTGCATCCAGATAGAATTAGAGACAGCCGGGAGAGATCTAGGAGAGGATCTGAGTTCAATGATGACAAAAAGGAGTTTGAAGAAGATCCGGAGGAAGAGCCAGAAGAAGAAGAGGAGATAGGGAATGGTTCCGGGGATGGTTACTAGGAGTTGGTTGATTTCCCCTTCATTCTCACTTTGTATCTTTATCCCCAGTTTTCTTATTTTTTCGAAGGGCGAGTTGTTTAAGCCCATGCAGTTCTAGGAATGTCAGAAACAATGATGTGACCATTGTTCCCATTTATCTCCTCAATCCAATTATTATCAATGAAAACAAAACTGGCTTCGGATCTGAATATGTCAAATCTAATTGTTTGTCAAACATTCGTGATTTAGGCCTGCCTCCGGCAATGAGAGGTTCCGCAAATTTTTGGAAAATGTGCTAGCCTGAATACGTGAATTAATTGCTCTGTGTAATCTTCTGCTTGTATAAATGAAGAAATTGGCTTCTTTTTCTTTTTCTTCTTCTTATTTTTTTTTCTTACTTTATTATTACTCCCTAAAAGAAAAGTTGGTTTGTGTCGACCTAAAACTGGTAAAACCACCGTGTAACTCAAGTCAAAGGGAAAATTGTCTGCTACAAAGAACCCGACTGTACATGCTCTGGTCATGGCCGATAGCCCGGGGCGATCGGGGAGAAGGACGATATAAGGAATGGCGAACACATGGCCAAGATGGCCCAGGAGATGCAGTCTTTAAGGGAGGAAGTAGAACATATCAGGGAACTAGCACATCTGGCCGTGACAACGCTCCTTCAACCACATCGCTTTCCTTCTTTGGATTCAATCCCGGACCACTTTCCTTCTACATCACGCCAAACCAACAACACCCCAACTTCAGTCCCCACCACTGAAGTCATACCTCCAGTAACCCCCGCAAACCCACCAAATTACCATATCCACACTCCTTACATACCACAGTACGTTCTAACACCACAAAAACCGCTTATTACCACTAACGCAACTCACACCCCTCCTCGTGATGAAGTCATTTTTACCACTCACCCAAATCAGCACATACCCGTGGCAAACATACCGCCGCCCATGAGCGATATATTCCTCCTGTATATGCCGTTTCTGAACCTACCTTTACAGTGACTGTCACGGTCAGGATGCCTTATGAGATTGATCAATACGTTGAGATGGAGAGGGAGGCACGTAAGGAAGAAGAGTCAATGTCTGAGTAGCTACAAATCTTGAGAAAACAAATGAAGAACCTCCAAGTCGCCCTTGGACTACTAGGATCTGTGTATCCATCCTGATGTGGATATGCCAGTGGGGTATAAGCTCCAAAGTTCGATATCTTCAACGAGACAGGTGATCCCCACGCACATGTAAGGGAATATTATGACAAGTTAGTTGGAGTGGAAGGAATGAGAAGCTAAGAATGGAGTTGTTATTAAGGAGCCTGACGGGAGAAGCACTTAACCAGTATACTCGACAAGATCCGCGAAACTGGAGAACCTAGAAAGATATGGGCGGAAGATTTTATTAATCGCTTTCGATTCAACAAAGAGATCACTTCGATAGGTTCGCACTAGTAAACCTATAGAAAAAGCCATCCGATTCATTCCAAGAATATGCACGTCGGTGGAGGTCAGAAGCCGCCAGGGCACAACCTCCGTTGGACGACAGTGAATTAACCAAATAATTCATTAGCACCTTTGGTGCTCAATCTCTTTCCACTACAGCAATCATCATGGACATCTCTAGCCATACTGCAACACTGGGTACTAGACTTCAATCAGCAACATAGCAGCAACATACTAAGCTAGCATACATCACAGGATATAGAAGCAACAAAAAACCACCATCAGAAGCACCAGTCACACAGGGCCAACAGAAAAGCAATCAGCAACCTCAAGGCTGAAAAAAGAAAAGACACACCTTGCAACTGCAGCAATGATCTGGACCATTTCAAGCAATTTGCAGTGATGAGTGAGATGCTGAGTTCAGCGAAGAAGTTTTTGCTTGTGTTGCTGTTATTTTGCTACTTTATTATTGTGTGATCCTCTAAGTTAGATTTAGGATGTTTCTTCTGTGGATTTTCTATATATTTTTTTTTGGTAATAGAAGCAAAGTACAAAAAAGGAGGGGGGCATAAATCCTACCTCCAACAAAAAAATAGATGTATACTTAGTTATCCTAAACTGATAACTAAGTATGCTTAAAATGTGATAAGGTGTTAGACCTATGATGATGTGGCGATTGTCTATTTTATAGTGATAGACAATCGCCTTTACAAAAATAGAGTGTAATTGATCTAGGTCAGCTATACAAAAAAGTACATGTGTCCTTGCTTCTATTCTGTGATTTAGGGGTGTGATCCCTTGTATATACATCTAGTAGCTACAATTGATTTCTAGAAATCTAAAAAGAGTAGCAAAGGAGTGCAAGCTATCTTCAATTTTGTTTTGTCCTTGGAAAGAAAACCCAAATTGAAGGTGGTTGTTTGAATTGGAGAAAAAAGTTATTTTTGTTGATGGATGAGCAAAATGTGGAGTACTTCTGTTAACTATGTGTTGAGGCTGCTGCTGAAGAGTGTATGTGTATGGCTTGTGTCTTCTTTTGGGTAGTCTTGCTTGGTTTGGAGTTCCTTTGGGAGCTGCTATCTACACTTGTTTCAAACTTTAGGTCGGCTGCTTTTTTGTTGGCCCTATGTGGCTGCAACTTATGATGAAGGTTTGTTGTTGCTTTTGTGTCCTGTGATGTATATTGGCTTAGTACTTGCTACTATGCTGCTAAGTGAGGTCTAGTATCCAGTGTTGCAATATGGCTAGGAGTGTCCATGATGATTGCTGTAGTTGCAAGAGATTGAGCACCAAAGGTGCTAATACCACACCTTGCAACTGCACCAATGATCTGGACCATTTCAAGCATTTTACAATGATGAGTGGGTTGTTGAGTTCACTGGAGGAGATGGTGCTTGTGTTGCTGCTATTTTGCTGCTTTATAGTTCTGCGCTCTTCTATATTAGATTCTGCCTGTTGCTTTTGTGGATGTGCTTCTGTGGTATGTACCTTCTGTTGGCTCTGAAAGTTCACCTTACTATTTCTGTGTCTTTGTGTGTTGGTGAAGTTCCATTGGTGAATTGTAACAGGAAGGATCCATGGTGATTGCTGTAATTGCAAGAGATTGAGCACCATTAGTGCTAATACCACACCTTGCAATTGCACCAATAACCTGGACCATATCGAGTTATCTGTTGTAATGTGGTAGTTGTTGAGTTCAGTAGTATCTTGCTGCTGCTGATGTAGGTATTTGTTGCTGACTTTGTGGATTGTCTATTGGCTGTACATCCGTGGCATGTGGTTGCTGTTGGCTCAGATTATTCTCATTGTTGTTCCTGTGTATTGGTATGTTGTTTGAGGTCTAGTGGTGTGTTGTGACAGAGAGGATCCATGGTGATTGCTATAATTGCAAGAGATTGAGCACCATTGGTGCTGATACCACACCTTGCAATTGCAGCAATAACCTGGACCATGTCAAGTTATCTGCAGTGATGTGGAAGTTGTTGAGTTCATTGGTGTCTTGCTACTGCTGGTGTTGGTGTGTTTTCTAAGTTTGTCTTGTTTGCTGCATTTGAGAGGTGAGGTATTTGTTGCTTAGTTTATTCTGTTGCTGGCGATGATCTTGCAGAGATGATCCTCTATTTCATTTAATTTGAGGTGACTTGTTAGCTTGAAATGGTGATGAGGTTGTAAAAGGTGCTTGTTGTTCAGAAAAATTGCCATAGCAGCAATGGAGATGTTGCACATGGCTTCTAAAGTGGTAGACTGATTCCTGGAGTGCACCATGATGGATATAGGCATGTGTTGTTGATGCTGCCTTGTGTAACTGCTGCATCTTTTCTGCTGTTGTTGTGTTGCACATTTTGTTCTTTTAGCAGTAGGCTGGCCCCAGGAGTGTTGTCTTGGGCTGTGTCTTTGAAGAAGTCTCTTCTGCTACTATGTTCCTGCTATAGCAATGTGAAGGCAGAGTTGAGTGTTTGAGGTGTTGGGAGATAAAAAGTTGAGTAGTTGATGTCTTCCTGGAAAGTTGTTTGCTTGAAGTCTAGAGGGTGGCTGCTTGTGTGACATGCCCCTTGTGTGATGATGTTCTATCATAGACCATGTATGAGGGGCTGGTTTGGGGTTCTTCTGAACTAAAAATAGCAAGAAAAGCTGGGCAGTGTTTCCTGCAAAAGAGAGCAGCATATTAGTGTAAAGTCACTGTCCCAGTCTCCTCTGATCCCCCTTAAGCTTTTTGTTGATGCCATTGCTTTGTTCCTCCAGTGTGCCTGCAGAAATAAAAAGCATGTTATTAAAACATTGTTTGATCGTAGGCTATTGTTTCTTTGCAGTGGCCACTGTCCAGTTTTTTCTTTGCTACTTTGCTACCTTTACTCGTATGTATGGACATTGGAGTTTATCTTCATTTAGTATCTTTCGACCTTGTAAAACTAGCTCCCAGAAATCATGACATTCGATTCTGCCAACTTCAAGTGCATAGTTTGCTAAGTGATCATCTAGCTTGTTTCCTTCCTTGTATATGTGTGTCACATTGAGTGTCAGAGCTTCTTTCATTTGCAGCACCTCCTCCACCTGTTCAGCTATGCACCAAGGTGGTTTCCATATTCCATTGATTGTGTTATTAAGCAACATTGAATCTGTTTGCAGCCATATGTGAGAGTAATTGTGTGATCTACAGAATCTTAGTGCCTCTACAATGGCTGTTGCTTCTGCTGTTGTGTTTGTTCCTTGTGGTGTATCCTTGCCAAGTGCATATATGATCTCCCCTTCTTCATTTCGCACACAGAAATCTATTGAGCTCCTTCCTGGATTTCCTTTGAATGCTTCATCAGTATTGACCTTAATCCATCCTGCCATTGGGAATTCCCAGATTACTTTATTTTATTTTAATCTTGGAGTGTAGTTTTCCATCATGTGCAAAAGGTCTTGCCATTTGCGAGGGGCCTTGATTCCTGGCTTTCTATTTTGGACCAGTGCCTGTAGTGTTGTGGAGATCTGATAGATGACTCTGTTGGCAGTGACTGATTCTCCATATTTACAGTTGCTTCTTCTTTTCCAGAGTTCCCATACAATGCAGGATGGGACAGCTTGTAGCACTGGTTTAAGCCTGGGAACTGTTTGTGTTGTCCAGCATTTGATTATTGCTTGGTGAAAAGATAAACCCTCCCATTTTATTCCTGCTCTTGAGAGGAAGTATTGCCACACTTTGGTTGCAGTGTTGGATGTATAGAAGAGGTGCACCATGGTGTCTTCCTTTGGTTCTGTGCAGCACCAATATTTTGATGGCATTTGATATCCCAGTCTCTTCATGAAATCATCTAAGGCAGTTTAGCCTTCCATACTTTCCACATGAAGAATGCAATCTTAAATGGTAGTCCTTGCACCCAAATCATTTTGAAGGCTCTTTTAGGTTCATCCCTCTTTCTAAGGTACTCCCAAGCAGTTTTGGCACTGAAATGGCCTTGAGGTTCTAGCATCCAATATGATACATCTATGTTGTTCTCCTTATCTGGTGGCTTAACATTTTCTACTATGTGCAGTGCAAGTTCTTGGGGCATGATTTCTGATATTTTGCCCAGATTCTAGTGTCCATCATCTTGCAGAACATCATACACATTATGTATGGTTTCATTAATTGCAAAATCATTTGGCACAGTGAAGTACAATTCTCCCAATCCTATCCAGTTATCAAACCAAAAAAGTGAGGAACCCATTGTTGGGTGCCAAATGATTTGATGCTCAATGATGTCCCTGCATTCTAGCATTTTCCTCCATATGTGGGATCCCTTTTTCCATGGAACTATGACTGTATTTAACTTCTTGCAGTATTTTTGGCTCATGAATGCACTCCAGAGGCTTGGCTTAGTTCTAAAGTTCCACCACAGCTTCCAGAACAAGGCTTTAGACACATTATGCAGGGATTTGAAGCCTGCTCCACCTTCAACACATGGCATACATAGGGTGTTCCATGAAGCCCAGTACCTGCTCTTACCTCCTACAGTGTTACTCCAGAAGAATTGTGCAACGATCTTGTGTAGCTTATTGATGACATTATTGGGAGGGTTGACAGCAGGGGAAGGTGTATAGGCATGCTCTGGAGGACATGTGAGATCAGTACTGCCCTGCCTCCTACTGAGAGTAGCTTTCCTTTCCAGGACTGCAATTTGTTTAAGACCTTGTTGATGAGTTCTTGATAGTGTGACATCTTCTTTCTGGAGTAAAAAATGGGGCAGCCTAGGTATGTGAAGGGGAATTCCTGCTTTTTTATACCTGTAATGCTTTCCACTTTTGTAACCACCTCAAGGCTGGCTGAATGGTGCAAATACACAGCAGATTTGCTTTTGTTGATCCTTGCCCTGATGCTATCTCATATGCAGTTAACGTTTCCATGATCAGTTGTAAGGAGGTGGCATCAGAGGAAGAGAAGATGATAGTGTCATCTGCATATGCTAGGTGGTTTATCTTTGGGCTCCATTTGGGCAGTCCATAGCCACAGAAAAACAGGTTTAAGTGTAGGGCATTTAGACCTCTTGAGAGGGCTTCAACAGCAAGAATAAATAGATCAGGTGATAGTGGATCTCTTTGCATGACTCCTCTTGATGATTTGAAGAAACCATGTGGTTGGCCATTTATGAGAACTGAGTACCAATTGTTGCCAATGATGTCAAAGACCATGCCAATAAAGGTCTCACAGAACCTGATTTTTCTCAAAGTGTTTGTCAAGAAAAGCCAGGATAGTCTGTCAAAGGCTTTTGTCATGTCAAGCTTGATCACCGCATTTGGCCCAGCTTTTGTTCTGAGTCTGATGTCTTTGATGATTTCTTGAGTTAGGAGAACATTTTCAGCAATAATTCTGCCTTTAACAAAGCCAGCTTGTTCTTGGGAGATCAGGTTAGGTAGCAGCTCCACCATCCTTTCATGAATGATTCTTGAAAATATTTTGTTGATAAAATTGCTTAAGCTAA
The DNA here is from genome assembly GCA_002018475.1 of Nicotiana obtusifolia. NCBI lineage: Eukaryota > Viridiplantae > Streptophyta > Magnoliopsida > Solanales > Solanaceae > Nicotiana > Nicotiana obtusifolia. Next base: position 89,332 of record MCJB01048171.1, on the reverse strand, counting down.
TGGGCCTCATGTCTGAAAAGGTTGTCACTTCCTTCTTTTTGGGTAGCAGTACCAGATTTGTGTGTGTAACACATTTTGGTAGTTGTTGCCCTGAGAAGAATGCTATAGCCATATTGTGTATCTTCCCCTATTATGTCCCAGCATACTTGGTAGAAGGCACCTGTGAAGCCATCT
>MCJB01048171.1:44723-89138 GCA_002018475.1 Nicotiana obtusifolia | reverse complement strand
CCCCCCCGTTATTGTCACCATTTAAATTGAAAATAGCTTGCTTGGTTTCTTCTCTTGTGGGCTGCTTGATCGGTTCTGCATTTTGCTCCATGCTTATCAATTGAGGGATGTTATCAAGTATGCTGAAGTCAGTTGGTGTTACAGTCTCTGTGAATTGTTCTGTATAGAAATTGACAGCTTCAGTTGCAATTTGTTCCTGTTCCTCAATCCAGCTGCCTGTGTTGTTTTGGATTCTCCTTAGTTGGAGCCTTTTTCTTCTACCATTTACTTGGGTGTGGAAGAATTTGGTGTTTCTGTCTCCATCCTTGAACCATGCCATGCCGGCTTTTTGTCTTCAGAACTCTTCCTCTATTGCTAGGTGCCGGATTAGCAGTGCTTGGACCTTTTATAGTCTTTCTCTGTTTTGTTGTGTGGGTCTTTCCTCAAATTGCTGTTTTGGAATATGTCTCCAAAAGTTGCTTTGCTCCACAGTGATAGCGCTTTTTTGAGCTTATGATTGAAGAGGATGAAAGGGTCACCATAAAAGTCTACTTGCCAGTTCTCTCTCACTACTGATTTGAATGATTCATGCTTGGTCCAGAAGTTGAGAAATTTGAATGGCTTCTTGATTGGTATTGCTTCCATATCACACTTTAACGGGAGAGGACTGTGATCTGAGCCTATCTTGGACAGGTGAGTAACCTCTAGCGTTGGGAAAGTTTGCTGGAACTCTGTGTTGGCAAGGCATTTATCTAATCTTTTGAAAATGCAATCTTCCTCTGCTCTGCCATTCCACCATGTGAAGATGCTGCCTTTGAAACCAAGATCAGTTAAGTTGCAAGTGTTGATGCAGTGTCTGAAGTCATCTACTTCATTGATTGGCACTGGAAGGCCTCCACATTTTTCTTCTTCATCCCATATTACATTGAAATCACCCCTTACCAGCCATGGAACTGTCATGTCCTGTGCAATATCATATGATGAATCCCACAGTTTTATTCTCTCAGTTTGGTTACACTTAGCATATACTAGTGTGAGGATGAGTTCCACATGAGTTTCTGTGAAGTAGCCTCAGAGTTAGTTGTTGTACCATGTCATATAGTACTGTGACTTCATATGTGTCTTCTATGAATGCCCAGATTTTATTGGAAACATTAACCACAGCTTGAGATAAGCCAATCTTCCTTCTGTATCTTCCCATTTTTCTTGCTTGTTGCATTGGTTCTAGAATGCCAATGAAATCGAAATGATGTTTTTTGTGGAGTGTGATGAGCCTTTCAAAAGCTTGCATTGTATTCACAGACCTGATATTCCATATGATTGCATCCATTATAGATTGTTGGGGTGTGTTAGAGCTCTTCTTGTTTGGACCCCTGTTGTAGAGGAATTTTTGTGCTCTTTGCTTTGCTTCTTCTTGCTTTCAGTTGTTGATTTCACCTTAGCTATCTGTGTTGGAGAGAGGTCTCCTTGTGTAGCAACTTTTAGGAAAATCTTCGGTGGACTCCTCATCTAAATCTTTGCCTAAATGCTCATGGTGATCTTTTTCATCTCTTGCTGCTGCTGTGATGCTGAGATTCTTTACTTTGGCTATTATTGTTTGTTTTTCCTCTTGGAGCTTGGAGAAGTTAAGTCTGATGCAGCCAATTTTTCAACTTTTCCTTGAGCTTGCTTCTTTTTCTGAACTGTGTCTGTTTTCTCTTGTAGGTGTGCCTCTGTTGTCTCTTTGGCTTCTGCTTCATGAGCTGCAGTGCTGGTATGTCCTTGGCTAGTGTATGTCTATAACATTTGATTGTTTTCATTTCTACTATTGTTTTTTGTTGCTGTGGCAGTGACATTGGCAGGACCATGTTCACTTTGATCATCCTCCTCTATTTCCTCATCAAGTGCTTCTTGCTCACTTTGCATTTCTTGTGGAACTTCACCTTCCTCTAAGTCCTCTTCAATTTGATCAGCCTATAGTCTTCTTGGACTTTCTTGTGGCCTTTCAAGCATCTTTCCTAATTTTGCGTCTGATGTTTTTTTCTTTGTTGTCTTGGTCATTGTCCTTTCTACTAGAGTATCTTGTGATGGGATATCCTGATGAGAGGTGTTGGTTGTGACCACATTTGTATAGAAGTTTTTCTGCACCCACTGGGAAGTGGAGTCTTTTGTGGCTTCTTTCCTTTTCTCTGCTTGTGATTGAGTTTCTTTCTCTGCAACTTTTCCATTGTTGTTCCTTTCAGCAAATTTGGGGCTTAGCATTTGGTCTGTGGAGTGCATCAACTTCTCTGCTCCTGTTATTTGCTTATTGGCGCTTCCTTTTGAGGTTTTGTCTGCTGGTGTGCTTGGAGTGAGGGCAGCTGCTACAGTACAGGAAAGTTCTTCAACTAGTTGCCAGGGTGCTGCTGCACTTGTGAGAGCAGGGGAGTTCTTTAGGCCAAGAGCTTCTGCAATCAGCTCATTTGACTCTCTGTATTAGCATTGCTGTTTTCCAATTCCAACATAGCAAATTTGTTGGAAGTTTGGAGTTGCTGAGTGGCCATGTCAAGCTGGTATCAATTCCAGTCCAGCTTTGGCTTGCTTATCTTTGGGCTTAGTTTGTTTTTGCACTCTATTATCCTTGACCTCCTTCCATTTAGAGCCTGCACTGCCAACGACTTTGCCACTTGATACGATCATTAGGGGTGTAGTCTCCTTTCCCTTCTGCTTCCTACTTTCCTCTCCTTTGCTTCTAGCTTCCTGTTGTTCAACTGAGTCTGTATGTAGCAGTTCTGGGTGCAATTTCCAGCACTCCGCTATGTCATGTCCTTGTAGTCTGCACTGCTTGCAATACTTAGGAATGTAATCATACTGGATTTTGACCCACTCAGTTCTGATTTCTCCTGTAGCCTCATTTTCAATATCCCCATTCTAGTTTTCTTTGGCAATTCAGCTAAAAGATCAACCAAAACCTTTACTCTAGCACAGCTAGGCCTTGTTTTCTTAATAGTTTCCATGTTAAGGTGCAGTGGTTTACCAACTGCTGATGCAAGAGAAAACAGACATTTTTTTACAAAGTAAGTGGGCAGTAGCTGTGGAAAAGATATCCATGCCATTGCCATTGCCGTTTCTTCTCCAAGCTTAAATTTAGCATCATAGATTAATTGGCACATTTGGTACTCATAGCCATTCTTAGCTTTGAGATAGTAAGTGCTTTTCGATGTAATCTTGATAAAATCATCCCACAGTGTTAATCTAATTAGAACATGCTTATCTCGAAAGAAACCTATGTTACATTCACGATTGATTATGCACTGTATTGGAATGATTCTTCGCAGTTCTTGGATGTCTGGCCAGCCATATGAGAACTTGCCCAGAACAGCATACTACAGCCCTTCAATTAAGTTCATGCGGTTCACTTCTGCTTTTGTTAATTTGACAATAGGTTGTCCATGCAAGAAAGCTGCTTTCTTGTACGGAATTGGTGCAATTGAGCTCGAACTAGGGTTTGCATGTGTTGCAGAGTTCAGTGTCGCGGGTTTGAGGATGTGGGAGTAATTTAAAGGTTGTGGGTTGCTAGGGATTGTGGTGGGGGTTGAGAGGTGGTGAGAAGGTTCGCCAGCCAGTGACGCGCTGGCCCGCGTCACTATTAGAGCTCGCGAGAGCATTCTCTCTCTAGTCGCCTTCCGTCGCCAGACTCTCTCTCTCTCTAAGTCGAGCTTTTACATTCTGAAGGTTGTGAACCCACAATGTCTATTAGAATATTTCTTACAATACACCATAGAGGTTTTATAATTAATTCACGAATTACTTCACAAATTTTAATTAATTAGATTACTATGTTGATAATTCAAAACTGGTATTATAATTTAGAAAACAAAGTATTTTATAGATAATTAATTATAGTAGTTAGTAGTGTATTTGATAATTATAATATTACTATATTTTACTAAAAATTAATTAAGTTTAATTAAATTAATTTTAAAAGGGATAAAAACTAAAAGGCTACAATTGCAATCCCTTAAACAAATACAAAGTGGCTATTCATTAGATCAATTCCAGCCCAATACACAAACCCAAGACAAATCTGGCCCAGATCCGATTCCCTTCTCTCCACCATGGCAATCCCAGTCTCCTCTTGTTGTCCAATGAAATCGTGCAACGTCACCCGTCCTATCCACTCACAAAACAAACACATCTGATTCAGACCATCCATCCGTTTGATCAATGTTCTACATTTTAACTCCTATTTTCCTCTTAATTTTGAATAATCAGAAGGTTTAATCCTCACCGTTGGATCATTGGGATCCAATGGACACAACATTTTCGAGTTAAAATCTGTTAATACTTAAATTATCAGGGCCGTTGATCCAATGATCCAACGGCCCAGATTTTTTCCTCCCACTTTAACCCAAAGACCGTTTGGTCTCATCCCCTAACCCTAAAATCATTTCCCCCAAGCCTTGCCACCTTTCTTTCCCCTTCCTCTCTCTTTTCTCTCAACCTCACAGCCCAAATCAATCAAAAGACCTTGCACAAATTCGTGCAAGGTCATGAATACATCCAAAGATTCATCCTCCCTATCTCCCACATCCGTGATTCTCGCTGAATCTTTCCTCTTTCATCGATCAAGTTTGAAATCCTCAAATTCGAACCCTAACCCCAGAGATGAAACCTCACATTGCCATTGATATTTCAAATCCATGGTATACATGGTTATCCATTTCTCTTGTACTTCGGATCTTGTTGTTCTTTCCATTTTCACCGTTTGAATTTGAAAGCCCTAATCAAGGAGTCACAAACCAAAGCATGAAACTTCAACTCGCCTAATTTCTTCCTTCGTCCTTTTAAATCAAAGCAAGCATGAGGACATTAGCTAGCTTCATCATTGATATTCGATATCCAGAGGTCAAATGCCATGACCTCTGGGTATTAGGGTTCTGACCAATGGTCTCTTATGCTTAACGGTCGGTCTCTCATTTCCCCATGCTTAGGTAAAATCGCTACTGATTCCCCTCTATTTTTCTAAGATTTTCACTCGATTGTTCTTGCATCACCATTCCTCTGTCACTCTCCACTATCGATTTGAATTTGGAACCCTAATACTTCACAGCCACTATAAATTTGGCTTTTAATGTTCTAACCTAAGATACCTATCACACAGAAAAGATACAACAAAGGCACCACAAAATCACTTAACAAATATCAATTTTAGTCTTGGGTAATAAAAATTAAGCTAGGGTCCTAACTAGCTTCTAATTTCTTTCTGATTTTGAGTCTTATACTGGTCAGGGTTTGAGTTATTGATTCTATACGGCTAAGAAAGAGTCTTTGTTTGATTTGCTACTCAAGAGGAGGTCAGTACACCTCTATCCTTTCTCTTTTAATTGCTTCTTTCGAAAATCATGAACGTGCTACTGTTTTCCTGTTAATTGTTTCATCTATAATGTTTGATATTAGTCTGTAATTGTCTATTTTTAGCTCACCATGACTTGTTGATGATCTGTTGTATTTTATTCAGTATTGATTAAGTTGCTATGTGACCTTATGATTTATGTTCCGTATTAAATAGTCTATGTGATTAAGTTGATTAACATACTTTAATGATTTCTCATATCTACCTAGACTTCAGACTTCCCTCCAATGTTCTGTATTGAGTTCTGTTATTCTATACTTGAGGTTGCTATTATAATCTTCATGCTTATCATGCCATGTTTTTTTGAGTTCTGTCATTCTATACTTGGGTTTGCTGTTAGATGATTCTAGTTAGAACATACATGAAAGACATAGGGTAACTCTGCATCACTTGGTTAAGGTTTATGACGCTTAAGTGTTCAAAATGCTCTCCTTTTTTGTGCAAGTGCTTTTTATCTTTTAAGCATTATTTGAGTCATCACTATGAAAGCTTTATATCCATGCCTAACTATTAATTGTAAACAGTCTCACTAGGATGAACTTTCTGTGAACATTAGTGATCATTTTGCATATATTTTGTTATGATCAGCCAACCTCTTATGGATTAGATAGTAGTTGTGTCTGCTATAGTTGAATACTAACTATATCTATAACTTGGGTGTAACACCACCATGCCTAGCCATTAACCTTAGTCTAAACAGATAAGTTAAGCCTGTCTAATATGATGTTTCTCCGTTCTTAAACCCTTAATGATACTGATAATCTGATTTTGTAATGTTTGAGACTTATCCTATCTTGTGAGGTCATAACTTTGGTTGAAGTCTCTGTATGTGTGGAAGTTTGGCATGAATCTTTGTTTATCCCTCATGACTTCATACTTTTTTGAATACTGTTTTGAAACTGCACTCAGTCCTCTCTTTCCCCTATTAATCTGGATTGAATCTGATATTAGAAAAACCTTTTGTTGTTACTGATTGAGCACAATAACCTACCTATGTCATTGTTTGAATCCTCACTGATGTTTTCAAAAGGTCCCAAATAGTATTGTTAACCTATGTGTGTGTTAATGACAATTTTTGATGTTAGACTAATCTGTTAGTGCAATAGCATCTACTGTTGCAGCTCTAAACTCTGTGCTTTATCTGTCTTGAGTTGTATGACTCCAATTGTTTGGTTCTTTAGCAACAATATTATAAGTGTTCATGTCTCCATATGTGCTTAGAAACTTGACTTTTAAGCATGTCCAATATGTATTTCATTCACTTAATACGCGAAGTATAGTCATGAGGAACAAACTATTTCTATGTGTTTCCTATGTTATTCTATTTAGAAATAGTATGCTTCTGTGGTAGGAAATGTCATAGTGGTTGGTTTGCATTGAAAGAGCCTCATTGGCAATCAAACCTATAGGGAAGAATGAGTTGTTAGTGGTTAGGGGTATTTGGGAGTAGAGTTTAACTCTTGGTTGGGCCGCTCTTCCTAACACAAGCATTGCCCTTGGCCTTGAGACCCGTTGGGAACTTTGAATTGTCAGGGGATTCAAAGGGGGACATCGACCTTGAGTGGAATTCTCTCCTTAGCCCTTGGTTCATTAACACTTGTTATTCTCTTTGGATTTGGTGTCTAATGACAACGAAAGGTGTTCAATGTGGATCATTTACTATACATAACCTCAACATTAGTATGACTTTCTTAGTGTTTAAATACTCCACTGACCTTTCCTTTATTATATACTAGCAAATTTCTTATATGGGCATGTATATAGTACTATTTTTTCTAATGAATTTTTCTCTTCTTTTTTTTTGTGAACATGTACAATGGCTTATGCCTGCTGAGTTCCTAAAGAACTCAGGCCCAAATCCTGTGTTGTTATATCCTTGGAGGAAAAGGGCCAGAACTGCCCCTAAAGTATCGAAATTGGTACAAAATTGCCCTCCGTCTACCTATTTGAATAAAAAATCCCTTACCGTTATTTTTTTGGCTCAACATTACCCTTATTACTAGCAGAAATTTTTAGAAAAAAATAAAGAAAATTTAATTAATATCCATATGTCACCTTCCCCATAGCCTAACGTAAACCCTAAGCCAAATTATAATTAAACTACCTGTAACCCGTCCGGATATTGACCCGCCCGAATTTTAAAACATAACTCTCGCTCTCTCTCTCTCTCTCTCTCTCTCTCTTTTACTTCTGCCTCTTCGCCTTTTCGTTTTAATGAGCATTTTTTAACGAATGTATGTTTATGATTATTCATGAGGCAAATCCAAAATTGAGTTCTCTATTAGAATAATTTTTATGGAAGACGAAAGGAAGTTTCATAACCTTCTTTATGCAAAAAGTTTAGATTATTTTTGTTTCTGTAATGGGTATTTTTTATTTTATATATATATTATTTTTTTTTGACATTTCTGGTGGTTTTCTTCATTATTTTGTGTCATTCCCGTGTGAAAATCTGAGGATTTTTTGATTTTTTACTGTTTATGTAATGTTTATTTTTATTTTTAATTTATTTCGCTATTTGTTCTATTAATAAGTATGTTATTTTGCTCTGCATAACGAGTATTGTGCAATTATTATACTTTATACACACTGGTTCATATGATGCACTAATAATAGTTGGCAATTATTTAGATAATTTCTTCACTAGTATTTATTTTCTTCTTGTCAAATAATTTTTGTTGTCATGGATATAATTTTTTCGATTAGAATATTGTGCTAAATCTAATTAAAAAAAGGATTTTCTATCCATAATTTGCAAGTGAGATGTGTCGTTGTGTTTGTTGCTATTTTCAGCGGATCCGCGGTGGATTCCGCCCAAGTAGCAACGAGGAGAAAAAGGCAGAGAGAGAGAAAGAGAGAGAATTATATTTTAAAATCGAAGCGGGTCAATATTCGAACAGGTTATGAGTGAGTTTAGTTATATTTTGGTTGAAGGTCAAGTTAGGCTAATGGAACAGTGACATGTGGATATTAATTATTTTTTCTTTTTTTTTCAGCATTTCATGTTAGTAATAAACGTAATGTTGAGCAAAAAAAATAACGGTAGTGGCACTTTATTCAAGTAGGCGGACGAAGGGCATTTTTGTACCAATTCTGATACTTCAGGTACAGTTTTAGCCTTTTCCCATATCCTGGGAGTCCAAAGTCAGCTTCCGTCCCTATTATGTCTGGGTCTGCCTCTTTGAGGCCGAAACACCAGAGTCCTTTCTTTCCCTTCGCTTCTTTATATACTGTTTTCGTTATTCTACAGTTTCACTATGTCGTTATTCTTTACTGAGTTCATGTTGTTTTATCTCACATGTATACGACAATTATATATTTGATTGAATACTTTTTTTTATCTGTTAACTCACATAAAAATAACTAAAGGCAAAGCCTTAAAGAACCTAGGATTAAAAGAAGCATTATTTAGTAATTAATTCTACATCCGCTAATCATGAGTTGTTATTAATTCATTATTCCATGCTAACTCTTTCTTAAAGATTTTGAATTCCAACGGCCTAACAAAAGGCGGCAATCCCCCTTTTCAAAAATGAAAAACCTGAACTAAGTCGCGTGTTCAACTTTTCTAAAAGGAAATCAACTCTTTTCGAAAAGAACAAGGTGCTGCCGTCCAAACAAATATTTTTGAACAACCTCCTCAAGTTTAATATTTAAGAATCAAGGTATATCTTATCCTTTCTCTCATAACATCTCATTAGAGTAATATGAACTTCTATGGCCTAGGAAACAAAATGTTGTAAATTAGCTTCTCTTTTGCACATTTTCATATAAATATCCTATCTTCCAAAACTCTTTTCAAGTATATATGTACTAATATTATTTTTCTAATATTCTTCTATAAACCCATAACTCTTTAAAACTATACTCCTTCTTTATAGGTATTGCGCCCTAATATATGGTAAGCTACACTCTTTTGAACATTATTTGAGCATAGTACAAAAAATTGCTTTCAAATCTGGTCTAAGTCCTATGGAGCTATCTCAAATAGATTTTAAGGGGTGCCTAACACATTCCCTTAGAAGAACAAGAACCCTTACCTATATTCTCACCGGTTAGCAGACTAGTAAAGAATATGACCTTTAGTAATTAAATGGGTACCGTAGTATACCTTTAAATATTAGGTGGTGACTCTCTTTCATCAACAACAGAGAAACCACACGTTGAATCTTGTTTTGACTAGTACAAAATAGGGTGCAACAAATTGGATATTATATTTTATGACGCCTATGGCTAGTTTCTTCACTTATGTTCACTTTGTCCTTTATAGTTAATATATGTTGGCTTCGTGATACTTACTCTGAATTGAGAGTGTGAATGCGACCGTGCATTATAAATCATGTGCCATATGTGAAGTGAGTTTTTTGTATAGTCCATGTTATTATATTTGAGTCCAAAACTTACCCAGAGTGTGACTTGAAGTGAAATCCCAGGTGTTGCTCGGTTTTCTTAGGCCTTATTTGATCTTTTCAAGCTTTGTTGCTTAACACAAATAAAATTATCCCTAATTATCCCTTTTGAGCCTATAAATCTTTGTTAGGCAAACGCGTTATCTTTGTTCTTAATTGAGTTATTTTGATTCTTTTACCTCTTAAAGCACTTGAATTGTAAGTGAGAGCTAGAAAGAAGTAGGAGGAAACTTGGGTAATGGTTGAGTGTAAAAAAGGAAGAAAGGTGCATTAACATAGTGAACGTGAGTTAAAGTAGTTGTTAAAGAAAGAGAAAACATTTTTGGGGTGATCTTGCTTGTGATGTTTGAAATTGGATTGAAGAAAGTTTTGCTTAAAGTTGATTATGTGATGTGTTAAAGTGCTTAGGAGGGTTAGCCAGTATTACCATATGTATCTACCTGTACCTTAATCCACATTACAACCTTAATAAAGTCCTAATTTATTTTAGACGGAGTCAGCCTACATTAGTAGAGGTTTACATATTGAGTAAGCCTATGGTACCATTTTCATGCATGTGACTTATTTTTGAGAGTGAACAATTTCTTTCATGTGTATGAGTCCTTAAAATATATGAGGTCATTTGATTTGAATGTGTGTATTGTCTACTCTCTAATTTGTTGTGATGGCACATAGTTTCATGACGTATAGGTAACATTATTAGACTTCTATGTTAAGTTGAATGTTCAAGCCTTGAACGCATTGTGACATTCAGTTGATTTCTGAGGCTAGGATTGTTATGAACATGTTATTTCTATTTGGAGTATTTTGATGTTTGGCATAAGTAATGGGAAGTGGGTGATGAATGCATATGCTAGAGCTTAATTATTGCTTTAACCATGGTCATAGGTGTAGTGTGCTTTGAATGTGTGACATCGTGAGGTGCTTGAATAAGTAAGTGGTTGATTGACTCGAGGACGAGCAACATTTAAGTGTGGGGTGGTAATTTTTAACTATAGTTCTATATTTTATGGCATTACTTTCCTTACATTTTGATACAAGAATGATAATTTGTGCAGTATTTTGTAACGACCTGGCCGGTTGTTTTGAGAATATTACCCCCGAACCCCTATTTATTGGTCCCTCTATTTCATTCTGTAGTTATGTGACTTGTCGGGAGGTTTGGTTTTTGGTTTCGGAGTGAGATGGGACATATAGTCCCTAAATTGGAAGTTTAAGTTCTAGGAATTAATCTTAGTTTGAATTGTGTAAAGACGACTTCAGAAAGGAGCTTCGATGGTCCCAATAGGTCCGTAGGGTGATTTTGGTCTTAGGAGCGTGTCCGGATGTTCATTCGGAGGTTCGTAGGTCATTTCAGCGTCATTTGGTGAAAGTTGAAAAGTTGAATGATTTTTGGAAAGTTTGACAGGGGGTGGACTTTTTGATATTGGGGTCGGATTCCAAATCCGGAAGTTGAAGTAGGTCCATAATGTCAATTGTGACTTGTGTGCAAAATTTGAGGTGTGTCGGACTTGATTTGATAGGTTTTGGCGTCGAATGTAGAAATTAGAAGTTCTAAAGTTTATTAGGCTTGAATTGATGTGCAATTCATGTTTTTACCGTTGTTTGATATTATTTGAAGGCTTGAATAAGTTCGTATGATGTCTTAAGACTTGTAGGTATACTCGGACAGGGTCCCGGGGGCCCAGGGTGTGATTCAGATCGACATCGGATCAATTATTGAACTTGTGCAAATGCTGAAGCTCCCAGCTTCTGGTGTAATCGCACCTGCAGAGGTTATGACCGCAGGTGCAGACTCGCACGTGCACTTGAAGTAACGCAAAAGAGGACAAGGCAGCCCAGGCAAGGGCTCGCAGATACGGACAGTTTTTCACAAAAGCGGCACCTCTTGTGCGGTGAGGAGATGCACAGGAGCAGCTAAGGTCACAGGTGCAAATCATTTGTCGCTAGCGCGCGCATGCGCAGGTGCGGCCCTATTCTCGCAGAAGCGGACTCTGTGGATTAAGTGAAATCCGCACCTGCGATGACTGTTTCGCAGGTGCTAAGCCGCAGATGCGGCAGTAAAGGTCGCAAGTGTGACATAACTGGGCAGAAAAGGGCTAAATTGAGGGTTTGCTCTCATTTTCATTTTTAGGACTTTGAGAGCTCGGATTGAGGCGATTTTGGAGGATTTTCAGTGGAAATATTTGGGTAAGGATTCTTGGCTCATTTTTGATTAATCTCCACTAATCTATCATTATTTCTTCATTTAGTTAAGGATTTTGGTTGAGAAATTTGGGGGGAAATGGTGAAAGTTCTTATACCGAATTTTTGGGTTTTGAAAGGCCAAATAAGTTCGGATTTGAGTAATTCTTGTATTGTTGGACTCGTTATCAAATGAATGTTTAGATTTTGTGATTTTAATCGGGTTCCGAGACGTGGGCCCGGGTCGACTTTTTGCACTGACTTTTTGCTAAATAGTTCCTTTTTATTCCCTTAATTGAGTTACTCTAGCATGTGTAGTCATCATGTTTAGCCTAATATCATATGTCTACGTGTCTTATCTCATACTTTCAATTTGTGCAACATGCTTAGTTGAATTACCTGCTTTATTGATTTCATATTCCTTCTTTAACTGTAGGATTACTTGCTGTAATTTCATTGTTCCAATTGTAATTTGTTGTTTTCGTGATTTTTGGTTTAGATGACTGTTTGGTTGTGGCACGAGATTTCTGCCGTGCGGAGTGTTATTGTGGTACGAGGTTTCTGCTGTGTGGAGTGTTATTGTGGCACGAGGTTTCTGCCCTGCGGAGTGTTATTGTTGCACGAGGTTTCTGCCGTGCGGAGTGTTTGGTTGTGGCACGAGGTTTCTGTCGTGCGGAGAGGTTATTTGGCACGAGGTTTCTGTCATGTGGTTACCATTGTTTGCACGAGGTTTCATATGTGCTTTTGTGAGATATTTACTTTTGGGACTACGAGGCGGTACCTCGGGAGTGGCCCTTGTTGTTTACCTCTATTTGCTACATTGTTGTTGTTGCTATTATTGTTCCTTAACTTGTATGATTGTGGTTCCTTACGTGTTGTAATTGTCTTCTTTGATTCCGTGTTGTTATCTTCTGTGAATTTCTAGTGTTACACATCTCTGTCATTTTATTACATCATTATATCTTCCGCCTTGTTTTTCCTATTATTTCTAGTAGGGCCCTGACCTGACCTCGCCACTACTCTACCGAGGTTAGGCTTGGCACTTACTGGGTACCGTTTTGGTGTACTCATACTACTCTTCTGCACATCTTTTTGTGCAGATCCAGGTTCTTCCTACCATACCAGGTATCAGTGAGCTAGCCCGTACGTGGAGACTTCAAGGAATATCTGCCAGTGTCCACAGACCTCGAAGTCCCCCCTATCTTTATTGTGTAGTTTTCCTTATTCTCATTAGACTCTGATGTATAGAGATATTTAGTATTTCTCTTAAGAGCTTGTGACTTGTATCTACCGGATTTTGGGAGTTGTAATTACTTGATTGCAGTTTTTATTCAATTCAGATGTTGAAGTTTTGAGTTTCAGCCTAATATTCAATTATTCCGCATAATTGTTAGGAGTCCTAGAGACTAGGTGATGTCACGACATCCTATGGTGCGAAATTAAGGTCGTGACAAGTTGGTTTAAGAGCTCTAGGTTCATAGGTGTTATGAGTCACAAGCAAGTTTAGTAGAGTCTCACGGATCGGTACGGAGGTATCTGTACTTATCTTCGGGAGGCTATGAAACTGTAGGATAAGCTTTACTTCGTTGATTCCTTACCGTGAGAGATTTTGACTTCGGATCTAAATTTTTGTCTTTCTATTCTCTCGCAGATAGTGAGGACACGTACTACTGGATCGAATGACCAGACACCCGCGCCCCCTGCTAGAGCCGTAAGAGGCCTGGGCTGGGGTAGAGGTCGGGGCCGGGGTAGAGGCCGAGGACGTCCACGTGGTGCAGCCAGAGCACCCGCACGAGCTACTACAGAGGATCCACCAGTAGCTCCAATTGGAGGGCAGGCACCTGAGACGCCTGTTACTGCACCAGCCCTCTAGGAGACTCGCGCCCAGTTTCTGAGCATGTTCAGAACCTTGGCTCAGGCAGGATCGATACCACTTGCTCCTGCCACATCTCAGGCCGGGGGAGGAGCACAGACTCTCACCGCCCATACCCTAGAGCAGTGGGTTCAGGTCGATAGGCTCCGGAGGTCATATCAATGGAGCCGGTAGCCCCAGTTCACCCGGAGGTTAGGGCAGCCGTTTCGGAGGAGGAGCAGCTCAGTCTTGAGAGCTACAAGAAGTACCACCCTCCTACTTTCAGCGGCTTGGCGTCAGAGGATGCCCGGGGTTTTCTTGAGGAGTGCCACCGTATCCTCCGTACAATGGGTGTTGCGGAGTCTAGTAGGGTTTCTTTCACTACGTTCTAGCTTAGAGGAGCGGCCTATCAGTGGGGGCGAGCATACGAGTTGGGTACTCCGGCCGAGGCAACTTCACTCACTTAGAATCAGTTCTCAGATATGTTCTTTAGGGAGTATGTCCTCTAGAGTCTCACAAATGCATGGCACATAGAGTTTGAGCAGTTGGGCCAAGGTTCTATGACCGTGTCAGAGTATGCAGTTCGGTTCAATGATTTGGCTAGGCATGCACCAGTCTTGGTTGCTACTTTTCGATAGTGGGTTAGTCGATTTATTGAGGGGCTCAACCCCAATATCAAATTAAGCATGGATCACGAGCTGGAGATGGACGTCGCATACCAAAAGGTGGTGGGGATCGCTAGGATATTGGAGGGTATGTTGACTAGGAGAGAGAAGAGAGGGAGGCCAAGTGGTCTCAAAAGTCTGGCACATATAGTGGTACTCGTGCCCCAACTGCAGCCCGTCAGAGTAGGGGCTATGTGGGTCGCTCTATTCATTCAACACTTCCAGCCGCTAGCGGTACTCCGGCCACTCCTAGGCCCCAGGCTCCCTATTATGCACCACCATAGTCTAGTGTACCTCCTACACGGGGTGCTTTTAAAGATCAGTTCAGCCGATCAGGTCTGAGCCAGGCAGAGTAGCCACGTCCTCCGAGGGCTTGTTTTGAGTATGGTGACACTCGTCATATGGTGAGGGATTGCCCCAGACTCAAGAGGGGTGCACCTCCACAAACCACTCTGATGCAGGTCAACCTGATCAAGCTACGTTCATATCTTGGACAAAGCTACATTCATGCTATGATTGCAATTGATGCAGGCCAACTTGATCCAGCTACGTTCATGCCATCAATATTGGATAAGACAAGAAAAGGCATTGGTTAGCCTTGGAGAAAAGCCAAGTGTTCACACATCTTGTGTTGGACAAAATATTTGTGGATGATGTACATTTGTGGTTATGTTGTATTATTGTGTTGCTATGGAAGACATTAATTTTTACTTGTTTTGGAGTCCTGCGTGACTAGTTCTTAAACTTAGCCAAATTATGGCCTTTTTGTTAGTTATTTATTTCGTAGTTGATTTAGTTAATTAGTTATTCTTTTCCTAGTTGATTTAGGTAAAGGCTCATTCTATATAAGCCTAAAGACTATATTATTTTCAGAACCTTACATCAATTTTACAAGAAATTTTCGGCCAAGCCTTTGTGCTTCTAACGTGTGACTTTAACTTGTCCAATATTGGTGTGATTCAAAATTGAACTTGTTCCTTTGTTTGATCGAACAATTTGCAAGATCATCGTTATCTTGAGGGTCGTTCGTATAGTATAGGTACTCCTTGATTTCATCAAGAAGGTAAGTAGACTAGTTCCTACTTGTTGTCTTGATAATTCATAGAGCGTCTTACTTCTATCTTTTGTTTTATTGTTTCCGCATTTAATATTGCATCAGTTGGTATAAGAGAAAATATATTGCATCAGTTGGTATCAGAGCTTGGAACGGGTTTGTTTATACAATCCCACTCCTGTTCTTCGAGCCTTAGTTTTAGGTTCTAATTCTTAAATTTCGTTTTTGATAAAAATAAAAAACCTGAAAAAAAAAGAAGAAGAAAGAAAAACCGAAAGTTGATAGTTGATTGAAGTTATTAAATCATCTAGGGATTGAAGTCTTGAAGATTGATTGCTAAAGAAACGTTCTTGAATCGATTCTTGAAGTTCTTGATCGTTAAAAACCGATAATCTTGAAATCTTGAAACTCTAGTTGAAATTCTTGAAGGTGCACGATTGAATTTTGAAAATCTTGAAGTTCTTGGAGTTAAAATTGAAGTTATTGAAGAGTTTTACGTTGTTCTTGAAGAGGTTCTTAAATCCTCGAACGTTCTTAACAAGATTGCCTTGAATTCTTGAAGTTCTTGAACTTTAATTTGTTGTTCTTGAAAAGGTATTGCTGAAAACGTGGAAAAGGGCCTAAAGGTGTAAGGGAGGCCGAATTTGGGGAGGAGAAATGAGGAGAATAGGAAACCCTAATTCTAGTCCAAGAAGGAAACAACTCTCAATCCAAAAGGGAGAAGATTCAAGAAGTTGAAAACCTAGTTGCACAAGGAGAAGGGGGACGAAAATTGGTTGGAAAAGGAAAGGGGGGGAGGCTGAATTCCTAAGGGTTAGGGAGAGGGGATTGGTCTTCTCCAAACTAAAGTGGGAAAGCTTCTAAAACTTCCTCCTTCCACTAATTTCGAAATTCTTTCTTAATTACACTACTTCTAATTAGTAATTCTTAGGTAATTTCCTACTTAAGTAATTACAAATCTTTGAGCTTGTAGGACCTCGTGCTAAAACTCAGAATTTCCACTTTCCTAGATAATTCTTGGCTTCTTGTGCTCACTGAAAAAACTATCCGCCTATCGAGTCACATAATTTCACTCACCCCGAAGAAAACTATTGATCTTGTGAACTTGAAAGGTCGCTAAGGAACTTGGTCAATTAGAGGAAGCCAATTTGAAGACAAGTGCGAAATCCTACCCGAAAAATTTGAGTGAACCCGAGAGTCATTCGAAAAAGTGAGAGAGAGTATTTTTGACTAACCTTAACACATTCTCCAGTCTTGTTTCTTTTGCAGGTACATGGCTACGGAAGGAGAAAAGGTTGTGACTGACATTTCTTTGGCTGACCTCTTGGCCGAAGTAAGGGCAATTAGCGCCCGAGTGGAGGACATTGAAACATCCTCTAGCAATCAGAAGCACGCCAGAGAAGGAACTAGTGACGATTCCACCGTTAGACCCGAGCAGTTCATGGAGTTGGCTCGCCAAAACGAGCAGAGGGACGGAGGTGCTCAAAATGTCAGAACCATGAGGATTCCCCGGGGTGTCATACCACCATTAATGCCAGCCCGGAGAAACATAGCACCCGTCGAGGATATGAGAGCAGCCCGAGAGGATGATCAACCCGAGTTCGAGGAATTTGAAGATGATGATTTGGGGCCACGGAATCCGAGAGTAGGGCAACGGAATGGAGGCCGAGATTTCATGGGAAGACGTGGTTATGATTATGGTCTGAGAGGGAGGCTTAGAGGTTTTGGCGGAAGGAACTTAGAGTATGAGTTTGATGAGTATGCTGAGCATTATGAGGACTTCCAACCAATCTTACCAAACCGAGAGGGCCGAGACCATGTCCGAGACAATAGGTTGAATAGTGTCAAGGTTACTATCCCTGCTTTCAAAGGAGCTAGTGATCCTGACCGATTTTTAGAATGGAAGCGTCAAGTTGAGCGGATATTTGAAATTAATGATATATCTGAGGAGAAGAAGGCTACATATGCCATTGCTTCTTTCGAGTCTTATGCTTCTACTTGGTGGGAGGCTGAGAAAAGATCCAGAGTTAGACATAACCAGCCTGCACGCATAACTGGGTGGAATTGAAGCAAATAATGACTCGTAAATATGTGAACCCACAGCACAAGCAAGAACAGTTACGAAAGTTGTATGATTTGAAACAAGGGTTGAAGTCCGTGGAAGAATACTATGATGACTTTGAGAAGATTCATCTATCACTTGACATGAAAGACGAAGAAGAAGAAGAAGAAGAAGAAGAAGAAGAAGAAGAAGAAGAAGAAGAAGAAGAAGAAGAAGAAGAAGAAGAAGAAGAAGAAGAAGAAGAAGTGGCTATCATCCGATTCAAGAATGGGTTGAATAATGATATCTCCAATCAGTTGAGACTACATGTGTTCATTTCTCTTCATGATGTGTTCTTAGCTGCCATTGAAGCCGAAAAGATGATTAAGGAAAGCCGGGCAGCTCGATATAGAGGGGGTTCCGATTCCACTCTCATACCTCGAAACAAAGAGTGGAAGACGCCGAACACTGAGGGAGCAAGCCAAACCCGAGAGCCTATAGCAAGCTAAAACCGAGAGCCTAAGAAGCTAGCCAAAGCTACGGCACCTGGGGTTGAACCTAAGGGGTTCGGAGGTAATTCTAAGACTCAACTCAATTTCCTAGTGCATCTTCTTTTCAGTGTCACAAATGCAGAGGCTATAGACATTTCTCTAAGGATTGTCCAACACGGAGGACCATGTTAATTCCTGATGATGGTACTATGTGTGAAGAAGAAAGTGAAAGGAGATTGAGGAAGATAAGGGGACAGAATTGGTTGAGTGTGGCGAGGAAGAGTTAGAAGAACAGGGTGTGAATATGTTCTTAGTGGTACGTAGGAACTTGAGCACTATGAGCGTACAGGAGGAAGGAGATGTGCAGCGTGAGAACTTGTTTCATCCTAGATGTAGGGTGAAATGAAAGGTGTGATCGATGATAATTGATTCCGAAAGTTGCACTAATGTAGTGAGCCACACGTTAGTGACTCAACTTAATATACCTACGATGAAACATCCACATCCTTATCGATTGCAGTGATTGAGTGAATGTGGTGAGTTAAAGGTGGTAAAGCAAGCACTTATTAAGTTCAAGGTGGGAGCTTATCAAGATGAAATCTTGTGCGATGTAGTGCCTATGCAGCTGTGCCATTTACTATTGGGCAGGCCTTGGCAGTTTGATAGGTGTGTTGATCATGATGGAAAGGCCAACACTTATACGGCCAAGCTGGAGGGCAAGAGTTATGTACTTAAGCCCTTAACACCTCAACATGTTAGTGATGATTACAAGCGCATGTGGGAACTGAAAGAGGCGGCTAGAGCTAAGGCTCCAATTGAGACCAAAACCGAAGCTGTGAGCCCTGCTAGCACATCGACCCTGCCAGGTAATATTTGTGCCATGATGCAACCAAGTGAGTATTTGGTAGGTAATGATAGTTCTAAACTCTTAATTTGCCTAATTTATAAGGGTGTTTACTTGAGTTTTAATGATGAAGTTTCTACTAACGTTCACCCCTTGCCTAGTGTTGTTGATTATGTTTTGCAGGAATATGTGGACGTGTTTGCCCAGCGAGGAGTTGGTCCATTCCAAGTGTTGCAAGAGATCAATAATAACGCCTATGTTATAGACCTACCTGGTGAGTATAGTGTTTCTAAGACATTCAACGTTTCTGACTTAACTCCTTGTGTTGCACGTTGTGCCGCAATGAAAGATGAAGATGGTTTGATTTCGAGGACGAAATCTTCTCAAGAAGGGGAGAATGATGCAGGCCAACCTGATCAAGCTACGTTCATGTCTTGGAAGAAGCTACATTCATGCTATGATTGCATAATGATGGAAGAAGCGGGTAGCATGTCGGATAAGACAAGAAAAGGTGTTGGTTAGCCTTGGAGAAGAGCCAAGCGTTCACACATCTTGTGTTAGACGAAATATTTGTGGATGATGTACATTTGTATTTATGTTGTATTATTGAGTTGCTATGGAATATATTAATTCTTACTTGTTTTGGAGTCCTGCATGACTAGTTCTTAAACTTAACCAAATTATGGCCTTTATGTTAGTTATTTGTTTCCTAGTTGATTTAGGTTAACTAGTTATTCTTTTCCTAGTTGATTTAGGTAAAGGATCATTCTATATAAGCCTAAACACTTCATTATTTTTGGAACCTTACATCAATTTTACAAGAAATTTTCGACCAAGCCTTTGTGCTTCCAACGTGTGACTTAAATTTGTCCAATTTTGGTATGATTCAAAAATGAACTTGTTCCTTTGTTTGATCGAACAATTTGCAAGATCATCGTTATCTTGAGGGTCGTTCGTATAGTATATGTACTACTTGATTTCATCAAGAAGGTAAGTAGACTAGTTCCTACTTGTTGTCTTGATAATTCATAGAGCGTCTTGCTTCTATCTTTTGTTTTATTGATGCAATATAATTGCTCTGATACCAACTGATGCAATATAAAAAGCGGAAACAAGAAAACCAAAGAGAGAAGCAAGACGCTTGATGAACTATCAAGACAACAAGTAGGAACTAGTCTACTTACCTTCTTGATGAAGTCACGGAATACCTATACTATACGAACAACCCTCAAGACAACAATGGTCTTGCAAACTGTTCGATTAAACAAAGGAACAAGTTCAATTTTGAATCATACCAAAATTGGACAAGTTAATGTCACACGTTGGAAGCACAAAGGCTTGGCCGAAAATTTCTTGTAAAATTGATGTAAAGTCCTAAAAATAATGAAGTATTTAGGCTTATATAGAATGAGCCTTTACCTAAATCAAATAGGAAAAGAATAACTAGTAACCTAAATCAACTAGGAAACAAATAACTAACAAAAGGCCACAATTTGGCTAATTTAAAGAATAGTCAAGCAAGACCCCTTAAGTAAGAATCAATGTCTTCTACAGCAACACAATAGTACAACATAAACACAAATGTACATCTTCAACACAAGATTCGTCCATAGCAAGATTTATGGACGCTTGGCTCTTCTCCAAGGCTAACCAACGCCTTGTCTTGTCTTAACCAACATTGATGGCATGAACGTAGCTGGATCAGGTTGTCCTGCATCACTTCTTGTTTCCGCTTTTTATATCGCATCAGCCTTTACCTATATCAAATAGGAAAAGAATAACTAGTTAACCTAAATCAATTAGGAAACAAATAACTAACAAAAAAGGCTACAATTTGGCTAATTTAAAGACTAGTCACGCAGGACCCCTTAAGTAAGAATCAATGTCTTCTACAGCAACACAATAATACAAAATAAACACAAATGTACATCTTCAACACAAGATTCATTCATAGCAAGATTTATGGACGCTTGGCTCTTCTCCGAGGCTAACCAACGCCTTGTCTTGTCTTATCCAACATTGATGGCATGAACGTAGCTTGATCAGGTTGTCCTGCATCACACCTCCTGCACGAGGTGCCTTCAGTGGTCAGTCCAGCTGACTAGGCCCGAGCCAGTCCCAGTAGCCATGCCCACCGAGAGCTTGCTTTGAGTGTGGTGATATCCGTAATATGGTTAGAGACTGCCCCAAACTCAAGGGGGACAGACTTCACAGGCCATGGTTACTGCTCCAGTTGCTACTCCACCCACACAGCCAGCGTGGGTTGGGGGACGGGTGGGTAGAGGTCGCCCCAGAGAGGGAGGGAGGCCAGATTCTATGCTTTCCTGGGTAGGACGGAGGCAATCCTTTCAGACGTAGTCATCACAGGTATGGTTCCGATTTGTCACAGAGCTAAATCGGTCTTATTTGATCCGGGATCCACTTATTCATATGTGTTATCTTACTTTGCTTCGTATTTGAATATATCTCATGATTCTTTGAGTTCTCCTGTTTATGTGTCCACGCCTATGGGAGATTCTATTATTGTGGATCGTATGTATCGGTCGTGTTTTATTTGTTATTGGTGGTTTTGAAACCAGAGTTGATCCATTATTGCTCAGTATAGTAGAATTTGATGTGATCCTGGGCATGGATTGGTTGTCGCCCCATCATGCTATTCTAGATTATCACGCCAAGACTGTGACATTGGATATGCCAAGTTTGCCACGGTTAGAGTGGAGGGGTACTTTGGATTATATTCCTAGCAGGGTTGTGTCATTCTAAAAGCTCAACAAATGGTTGAGAAGGGGTGTGATGCATATCTATCCTTTGTGACAGATGTCAGTGCTGATACTTCTACCATTGAGTCAGTTGTTGTAGTGAGAGACTTCCAGATGTATTTCCAGCAGATCTTCTAAGCATGACGTCCGATAGGGATATCGATTTTGGTATTGACTTGTTGCTGGGCACTCAGCCCCGGCAGAGTTGAAGGATTTAAAGGAGCAATTGCATGAGTTTCTTCATAAGGGTTTCAGTCGGCCTAGTGTGTCGCCTTGGGGTGCTCCGATTTTGATTGTGAAGAAGAAGGATGGCTCTATGCACATGTCTATTGATTATCGGCAATTGAACAAGGTTACAGTGAAGAACAGGCATCTATTATCGCGTATTAATGACCTATTTGATCAGCTACAGGGTGCCAAAGTGTTCTTGAAGAATGATTTGTGGTCAGGTATCATCAGCTGAAGATTCAGGAGTCCGATATTCCAAAGACTGCCTTCAGGATTCGGTATGGTCATTACGAATTCGTTGTGATGTCGTTTGGGCTGACCAACGCCCCTACAACATTTATGCACCTGATGAACAGTGTATTCCAACGATATCTTGATTCATTCATCATTGTGTTTATTAACGACATCTTGGTGTACATACGCAGTCGAGAAGATCATGAGCAGCATCTGAGGACCGTGCTCCAGATCTTAAAAGAGAAGAAGTTGTATGCAAGATTCTCAAAGTGTAAATTCTGGCTTGATTAGGTGGTGTTTTTGGATCATGTGGTGTTGAGTGAGGGGATCAAGGTAGATCCGAAGAATATTAAAGCAGTTCAGAGTTGGCCCAGACCATCTTCAGCTACCGAGATTCGGAGTTTTCTTGGTTTGGCCGGGTATTATTGTCGTTTCATAGAGGGTTTCTCATCCATTGTTTCACCTATGACCAAATTTACCTAGAATCATGCTCCTTTCATATGGTCCGAGGAGTGTGAGACGACCTTTCAAAAGCTCAAGACTACTTTTACTACAACCCTGGTGTTGGTGTGCCTACGGGTTCGGGTCTTACATTGTGTATTGTGATGCGTCATGTGTTGTCCTTGGCGCGGTGTTGATGCAAGATGGTAAGGTGATTGCCTACGCATCTCGGAAGATAAAGACCCATGAGAAGAATTATTCGGTCCACGACTTAGAGTTGGCTGCTATTGTTCATGCATTAAAGATTTGGCGGCACTATTTGTACGGTGTCCCATGTGAGGTCTATACCGGCCACCGCAGTCTCCATCATCTGTTCAAATAGAAAGATCTTAATTTGCAGCAGCGTAGATGGTTCGAGTTGCTTAAAGACTATGATATCACTATTCTATATCATCCCAAAAAGCCCAATGTGTTGGCCGATGCCTTGAGTCGCAAGGCAGAGAGCTTGGGCAGTTTAGCATATCTACCGGCAGCAGAGAGGCCACTAGCCATAGATGTTGAGGCCTTGGCCAATTAGTTTGTTAGATTGGATGTTTCGGAGCCCACCCGAGTTCTTTCTTGCGTGGTTTCTTTTTCTTCTTTATATGATCGCATCATAGAGCGTTAGTATGACGACCCCCATTTACTTGTCCCTAAAGCCATGGTATAGCACGGCGATGCCAAGGAGGTTTCTGTTGGAGAGGTATGTTGTGGATGCAGGCCGATTATGTGTGCCCAATGTAGATGGGTTACGTGAGTTGATTCTTGAGGAGGCTCACGGTTTGCGGTACTCCATGTATTCGGGTGCCGCTAAGATGTATAAGGATTTGAGCACTATTGGTGGAGAAGAATGAAGAAAGACATAGTGGAGTATGTAGCTCGGTGCCTAAATTGTCACCAGGTGAAGTATGAGCATCAGTGGCCAGGCAGTTTTCTTTAGCGACTTGAGATCCCGGAGTGGAAATGGGAGCGTGTCACCATGAATTTCATTGTTGGGCTTCCATGGACTCAGAAGAAATTTGACGATGTATGGGCGATTGCGGACAGTTTGACCAAGTCGATTCATTTCATTCCGGTGGTAACCATCTATTCTGTAGAGCAGCTAGCTCAAATCTATATTCGCAAGATTGTTCGTCTCCATGTTGTGGCAGTATCCATTATCTCCGATCGAGGTACGGTGTTTACATCGCATTTTCTGAAAGTTGTGCAGTGTGAATTAGGCACACAGGTTGAATTGAGTACAGCATTTCACCCCTAGATGAATGGGCAGTCCGAGCGCACCATTCAGATATTGGAGAATATGCTTCGTTCATGTGTTATGGATTTCGGGGTTCTTGGGATCAGCTCTTGCCGCTTGCGGAGTATGCCTACAACAACAGCTACCAATCAAGTATTCAGATGGCCCCTTACGAGGCCCTCTATGGGAGATGGTGTCGTTCTCCAGTTGGTTGGTTTGAGCTGAGAGAGGCTAAGTTATTGGGCACGGATTTGGTTCGGGATGCCTTGGAGAAAGTCAAGTTGATTCATGATCGGCTTTACAATCCAGTTTAGACAGAAGAGTTATGTTGATCCATTGGTTCATGATGTAGCATTTATGGCTGGGGAGCGGGTTTTGCTCCAGATTTCACCCATGAAGGGTGTGATGATTGTTCGAGAAGAAGGGCAAGTTGAGTCATACGTATATTGGACCTTTTGAGATCCTTGAGATGATTGGTGAGGTGGCCTACAAGCTTGCATTGCCACCTAGCTTATTTATGGTCCATCCGGCGTTCCATGTTTCTATTCTCCGAAAGTATTATGGTGATCCATCTCATGTTATAGACTTTAGCATAGTCCAATTGGACAAGATTTGACATATATTGAGGAGCCGCTAGCTATCTTGAACAGACAGGTCCGGAAGTTGAGACCAAAGAACATTGCTTCATTGAAGGTTCAACGGAGGGATCATCCGCTCGAGGAGGCGACCTAGGAGATCGAGCATGACATGCGGAGTCGTTATCCTTACCTTTTCACAACTTCAGGTATGTCCTTATGCACGTTCGAGGACCAAGATTTATTTAAAGAGGGGGAGTATGTGATTACCTGACCAGTCATTTTGTGTAATTGCACCCTGTTTTCCTTTTTAATGCTTCACACATGTGTGTTTATGGTTTTATGACTTACGGGGTTGATTAGTTTCGTTTCGGGAAGATTCGGGTTGATTTGGACCTTTTGATTCTTGACTTAGAAGCTTAAGTTAGAATGTCGACCAAACTTTGACTTTTGTAAAAATGACCCCAGAATTGTGTTTTGATGGCTCCGATAGCTTTGTATCGTGATTTTGGACTTGGGCATGTGCCCAAAATCGATTTTGGAAGTCCGTAGGTTGATTTGTATTATTTTCCCGAAATTTGGCAATTTGAAGTTGAAAAGTTTGACCGTAGGTTGAATTTTGGCTATCGGGATCGTAATTTGGTTTTCAGACTTGGAACAGGTCTATTATGCTATTTAGAACTTGTCTGCAAATTTGGTATCGATTGGAGTTGATTTGATATGATTCGGACGTTTAGTTGCAATTCTAGAGGTCATTGAAATTTGCATTAAAATTCATGCGTTTCGGTGTCAAATTCGTAGTTCTAGATGTTATTTTTTGTTTTGATCGTGCGAACGTATTTGTATGATGTTCTTAGACTTGTGTATATGTTTGGTCTGGAGTCCCGAGGGCTCGAATGAGTTTCGGACATGTTTCGGAATATTTTGGACTGAAAAACAGGATCTGGTGTGCTGAAGCCTCTAGTGTCGCATTTGCGAACACCAGGTTCACAATTGCGAGCTTAGCAGGGATCCTCAGGTATCGCAATTTTGCAATTGCGAAGTAGCTCAGGTAGATGGGTAGTTTGCATTTGCGACAAAATAGTCGCATTTGCGATGAGGACAGGCTTTGCAAATGCGAAGCCAATGTCACATTTGCGACCTCCTCTTGGACTCTCAATGGCGCATTTGCGAGGTTCTTGCTTGCAATTGCGGACCCATGTCGTAATTACGGCATCTCCAGCTATTCAAAAGGGCTGGGAGTCAGGATTTTTAACATATTCTCTCATTTTAGAACCCTAGACTCGGTAGGAGGCGACTTGGAGAGAGGATTTTCATCTACAAACATTGGATAAGTGATTCTAATCAATTCCCAACTATATTTCATCAATATATCTTAGATTTAACATCAAAATCATGTGAATCAAAGAGGAAAATTGGGAAACTTGGTCAAATTTTTTAAAAAACAAGAATTTGAGTTTTGAGAGTCGATTTGGACTCGGATTTTGAAACTAATCATATATATGGACTCATGGGGTTATGGTTAGTCGGAATCTACCCTTGGACCTGAGTTTTGACCGGGCAAGCCCCCGGTTGACTTGTTGAGAAAAGTGTAAAAAATATAGCTTTATCTATCGTAATTGTTTTCCCTTGCATTATTTGATGATATTAAGTCAATTTTGGTTATATTTGAACCGTGTGGAGGCGAATTTTAGGGGAAAAGCTATTTTCGAGAGTTGAGTTGGCCTAGTTGAGGTACGTATCTAGCCTAACTTTGTGAGGGGGAAACTACCCTTTAGGATTTGAGATTGATTGTGTTATTTGTGCTATGTGAAAGCCGTGTACGCAAGGTGACGAGTGGGTACTCGGGTTATACGTGGTATTTGATGGGTTTAGCCTACTTAGAATATTTTCATGCTTTAATTGAATTGTCATATCATACATTAAATTCTCATAGTCAATCTACTCTTACTTGTGTTAATGTATCCTTAAATGACTTTGTTAACACTTGTCCTACATCTTACTTGATATTTTGCTCCTATGCTTTAGTTGAAGTTGTTGTCTCTTCCATTGATACATGTTATCTCTTTCACTGTTGATTTATCATTATTTGAAATTATTGTTACATGTTATTGATCACACCGAACTATATCTTATAAAAAGGACTAAGCGGTCGTTACAAATATAATCCGGTTTACAAGTCCGGAGTCGAATCCCACAGGGAATTAACCTAATAATCACAACTGCTAGTTTCTCAAGAATTCAAGTAATCAACTTCCAGAAATATTGAATAATGAGTTGAGTGTTTACTAACTAAAAGCAAGGTAATTAAAAAGCTGTAATTTTTAATACCAACAAAGCTTGTAGACAAGATTGGAAAGGTCTAGGGTAACGATTTCCCCTCTCGTCGGAATCCTCTCCGCCATGTCTCATATAAATTCGCCTAGACATTCTCTACCGATCGTGAGCACTTTAGGTGTCATAATTCTCTTCCGAGAAAATACAACAATTTACTAGACGTATTCGTCCGAATTACGCTAGCCGGCACTAGTTTAACACTCACTAAGATCGCACCAAGGTTTGTTATTCCTAATCTCACCTTTAAACCCTCGTATTGATTTTTCATATACATTAGGAGTGATGTTAGTCAACAACTACCTAAATCTGTACCCTTTTCCAAGCAATACATACTAAATAGGCACAGTCAGTTAAAGGCCCTTCAATCAACCACAATAACCACGTAGTTGAACAAGTAGAGAAAATCCAATGGCAACTTATATTAAACGCAACAAAAATTCATCCTCCAAGAAGTTCCATCAAACCCTAGATGACGGGTTCAGATCCTCATAATATTATGTAAAATTACAATATAAAAAGTTATAGCCAACAATGGAAATATGAAGAAGAAAGTGAAAAACTCGTAGAAGAATTCTCCGCCTTGCTCTTTTCTATGCTCTTGCCTCCTCCCATTCAATCCTCTCTCAAAAAGTGAGTTTAGAGACTATTTATATAGGATAAGATTAGCATGAGGTGAAAATAATACAATCCCACTTTGGAACAGCCTTTTTAGGTTAGCTCATTCGCTCTCTCGTGCGCACGCGAGAGTGAACGAGCGAAGTGTTTCTCTTCTTCTTTTCCTTCTAGATCTCTCATGCACTTCCATACCTTTTTGCCATAATCCACTATTTTTTGTCAAGCTTTTCCTCTGCTAGCTCATTCGCTCTCTCGTGTGCATGCGAGAGTAAACGAGCAAAGTCCTTCTTTTGTATTTTGGTCCCGAATCATCTTCTTTTGCTCACTTTTTGTCCAACTTGCTCCTACACATAAGAATGCACATAATGAGCATAATTTCACTATAAAAACTCATGTAACCTACCGTAACCACACAAGTTATGAGATGAAAGTACACTGGAAAATATGCATTTTTGGCCATTTATCAACACCCCACACTTCAACTCTAGTTCATCCTCGAGCAACATTCAAAATTAAGCATAATGGCAAGAAACACATTTTCAAAATTAACTCAAGCATCATACCAATGACAATGTCTTATACCAACACTTCGAACTCAACATAAGAACTATTGACATCTTTTTTCAAGAGTAGACCAATGCCAAGACTATTTAAAATATTTGTGCGACTTTTTCTAACATCAAACATCAAAAGATGACTCCAATACGTTCCCTACTATGACTCACTTCTTGTGTCAACTCAAAATGCCTGGACTTAACCAATCTTTGTAAATCATGTACCCTCGCCACAAGCCAAAGAGAGAAATTATTCCACACACTCAAATATGCATTCAAGTATAATTTACGGACTTACAAATCGAAAAAATTCGCTCACTCTCTCAAAGAAATTCATGTGCATCCCAAGGTCGTTCCATAGGCTTGCCCGCAGTGTATGTCTCTACTAATTTAAGTTTGCGAAGTCTAGGATCAATTAGGTCTTTCCAGGTAGCAATGTAAGCTAAGGGATGGGTAGGATATATTTGGATATAGTGACTAACCCTCCTAAGCACTTTAATACAATACACTTAACTTTCAAATAAATACTTTACATGAACAATTCAAGCAATCTACGAAATCATATACAATTTAACTCGTCTTCTTTAAGCACAACTATGCATTCACTAGCCCGGATTAAGAGGAATAGGAGGCGTGTTTTCTATTTTTTTTTTTTTGTATTTTCTTTGATTTTTTAGTTTCTCTTTTTTTATTGTAACACTCTCCAACCTTGGTTGCTTAGCCAATGATCTTTCAAAACATGCATGCACCTGTTGGCCTTTCTGCGGTTCCACTAAAAAGCTACCCCAACTCTCACCTTACTCTTCTAGTGACTTAAGTGTTTTCATAGGTAAAGGTTCAAAAAGATCTAATTAAAACAAAAAGGAAATCGACTATAAAGTGGGTGCCAAAAAAAAAAGGTTTATAGGCTCAAATGGGTTATATAAGAATTTAAAAAAAAAAAAACTAACTACAATTGTACAATTACAATTCTGACATCCCACCCCACACTTAAGAATATGCACTATCCTCAAGTGCAAAAGATCAGTAAAAAAAACAAAATAAGCTCAAAAGTAGAGTGGGTGTCAGAAACTCCTTGAAAATCGCTCTGGCTGCGGTGAGGACCGGCCTTGACCATCAATCCTCAATGCTGATGGGTCCTCCAAAGTGACACCACACGTGTCGACTGCCTCTATCTGCTCATCCTCTCTAGCCCAGATAGGTCCAGTACTAGCAACACCCACAGCCTGCTCACCAGCTCCAGATGGGTCCTCAGCTATTGTGCCCTCAATGGCACTCATATCCATCTGTATCCCGATGTGTGTGCCATCGATCTACGAATTTCCTCAAGTATCTTAGCAAACTACTCTCTCATCCACAGTCTTGTCTCCTGAGCATCTAGCGAGGCATGATCCCGCACCTTCAATTCTTCCCTCAACAAACGGATCTTGTTCTCCATAGCACTCAAGCGCTCATCAGAGATTTTCTTCTTAGCTTTGTCCCTAGATGGATCTTGCACACTGCAAATGTTATGTAATGCCTTGTCTGATGCATTATTAAACGCGGAAACAAGAAAACAAAAGATAGAAGCAAGACGATCTATGAACTATCAAGACAACAAGTAGGAACTAGTCTACTTACCTTCTTGATGAAATCAAGGAGTACCTATACTATACAAACGACCCTCAAGACAACGATTGTCTTGCAAATTGTTCGATCAAACAAGGAACAAGTTCAATTTTGAATCACACCAAAATTGGACAAGTTAAAGTCACACGTTGGAAGCACAGAGGCTTGGCCGAAAATTTCTTGTAAAATTGATGTAAGGTACCAAAAATAATGAAGTGTTTATGCTTATATAGAATGAGTCTTTACCTATATCAAATAGGAAAAGAATAACTAGTTAACCTAAATCAACTAGAAACAAATAACAAACAAAAAAGGCCACAATTTGGCTAATTTAAAGACTAGTCACGCAGGACCCCTTAAGTAAGAATCAATGTCTTCTACAATAACACAATAATACAACATAAACACAAATGTACATCTTCAACACAAGATTCGTCCATAGCAAGATTTATGGACGCTTGGCTCTTCTCCAAGGCTAGCCAACGCCTTGTCTTGTCTTATCCAACATTGATGGCATGAACGTAGCTTGATCGGGTTGTCCTGCATCATTCTCCCCTTCTTGAGAAGATTTCATCCTCGAAATCGAACCATTTTCATCTTTCAAAGCGGCACTACCTGGCAGGTCTATAACATAGGTGTTGTTATTGATCTTCTGCAACACTTGGAATGAACCATCTCCTCGTGGCATGTTCACATATTCCTGTAAAACATCATCAACAACACTAGGCAAGGGGTGAACGTTAGTAGAAACTTCATCATTAGAACTCAAGAAAACACCCTTATGAACTAGACAAACACCCTTAGCTTTAGCCGTCTCTTTCAGCTCTCGCATGTGTTTGTAACCATTACTAACTTGTTTAGGTGTCAAGGGCTTAAGTACATAACTCTTGCCCTCCAGCTTGGCCGTATAAGTGTTGGCCTTCCCATCCTGACCAATACATCTATCAAACTGCCAAGGCCTGCCCAACAGTAATTGGCAAGCCTGCATAGGCACTACATCGCACAAGATTTCATCTTGATAAGCTCCCAACTTGAACTTAATAAGTGCCTTCTTTACCACCATTAACTCACCACATTCACTCAACCAGATCAATCGATAAGGATGGGGATGTTTCATCGTAGGTATATTGAGTTGAGTCACTAAAGTGTGGCTCACTACATTAGTGCAACTTCTGGAATCAATTATCATCGAGCACACCTTTCCTTTCACCCTACATCTAGCATGAAACAAGTTCTAACACCGCACATCTCCTTCCTGCTGTACGCTCATAGTGCTCAAGTTCCTATGTACCACTACGAACATATTCATACCCTCTTCCTCGCCGCACTCAACCAATTCTGCCCCCTTATCTTCCTCAATCTCCTCTTCACTTTCTTCTTCACACACAGTATCATCATCAAGAATTAACATGTTCCTCCGTGTTGGACAATCCTTAGCGAAATGTCCATAGCCTTTGCATTTGTGACACTGAAAAGAAGATGCACTAGGAGAATTGAATTGAGTCTTAGAATTACCTCCGGACCCCTTAGGTTCAACCCTAGGCGCCGCAGCTTGGGCTAGCTTCTTAGGCTCTCGGTTTTGGCTTGGTATAGGTTCTCGGGTTTGGCTTGCTCCCCCAGTGTTCGGTGTCTTCCACTCTCTGTTTCAACGTATGATAGTGGAATCAGAACCCTCTCTAACTCCACGAACTTCTCAGGTCTAATGGTGAAGTTTCTACTAACGTTCACCCCTTGCCTAGTGTTGTTGATGATGTTTTACAGGAATATGTGAACATGCCACGAGGAGATGGTTCATTCCAAGTGTTGCAGAAGATCAATAACAACACCTATGTTATAGACCTGCCAGGTAGTGCCGCTTTGAAAGATGAAAATGGTTCGATTTCGAGGATGAAATCTTCTCAAGAAGGGGAGAATGATGCAGGACAACCCGATCAAGCTACGTTCATGCCATCAATGTTGGATAAGACAAGACAAGGCGTTGGCTAGCCTTGGAGAAGAGCCAAGCGTCCATAAATCTTGCTATGGACGAATCTTGTGTTGAAGATGTACATTTGTGTTTATGTTGTATTATTGTGTTATTGTAGAAGACATTGATTCTTACTTAAGGGGTCCTGCGTGACTAGTCTTTAAATTAGCCANGACAATCCTTAGCGAAATGTCCATAGCCTTTGCATTTGTGACACTGAAAAGAAGATGCACTAGGAGAATTGAATTGAGTCTTAGAATTACCTCCGGACCCCTTAGGTTCAACCCTAGGCGCCGCAGCTTGGGCTAGCTTCTTAGGCTCTCGGTTTTGGCTTGGTATAGGTTCTCGGGTTTGGCTTGCTCCCCCAGTGTTCGGTGTCTTCCACTCTCTGTTTCAACGTATGATAGTGGAATCAGAACCCTCTCTAACTCCACGAACTTCTCAGGTCTAATGGTGGAACCGTCACTAGTTCCTTATCCGGTATGCTTCTGATTGCTAGAGGATCTTTCAATGTTCTCCACTCGGGCGCTAATTGCCCTTACTTCGGCCAAGAGGTTGGCCAAAGTAATGTCAGTCACAACCTTTTCTCCTTCCGTAGCCATGTACCTGCAAAAGAACCAAGACTAGAGAAAGTGTTAAGGTTAGTCACAAATACTCTCTCTCACTTTTTTGAATGACTCTCGGGTTCACTCAAATTTTTGGGTAAGATTTCACACTTGCCTTCAAATTGGCTTCCTCTAATTAACCAAGTTCCTTAGAGACCTTTCAAGTTTACAAGATCAATAGTTTTCTTCAGGGTGAGTGAAGTTATGTGACTCGATAGGCGGATAGCTTTTTAAGTGAGCATAAGAAGCCAAGAATTATCTACGAAAGTGAAAATTCTGAGTTTTAGCACGAGGTCCTACAAGCTCAAAGTTTAGTAATTACTTAAGTAGGAAATTACCTAAGAATTACAAATTAGAATTAATGTAATCAAGAAAGAATTTCGAAATACAAGAATTAAGGAAATTTTAGAGGCTTTCGTACTCTACTTTGGAGAAGATCAATTCTCTCTCCTCCCCTTTCCTTGTTCAACTCAATTTCGCCCCTCTTCTCCTTGTCCAAATAGAATTTCACTCCTTGAAACTTCTCCCTTTTTGATTGGGAGTTGTTTCCTCCTCGGACTAGAATTAGGGTTTCCTATTCCTCCTCTTTCTCCTCCCAATTCGGCCTCCCTTACACTTTTTAGGCCCTCTTCCACATTTTTCAACTATACTCTTTCAAGAACAACAAATTAAAGTTCAAGAACTTCAAGAATTCAAGGCAATCTTGTTAAGAATGTTTGAGGATTCAAGAACCTATTCAAGAACAACGTAAAACTCTTCAAGAACTACAATTTTAACCCCAAGAACTTCAAGATTTTCAAGATTCAATCGTGCACCTTCAAGATTTCAGCTAGAGTTTGAAGATTTCTAGATTATTGGTTTCTAACGATCAATAACTTCAAGATTTGGTTCAAGAACGTTTCTTTATCAATTAATCTTCAAGAATTCAATCCCTAGATGATTTAACAACTTCAATCAACTACAATTCTCGGTTTTTCTTTCTTCTTCTTTTTTTTGTCACATTTTTTTTTAATTTATCAAAAACAAAATTTAAGAATTAGAACCTAAAACTAAGGCATGAAGAACAGGGCTGGGATTGTAGAAACAAACCCGTTCCAAGCTCTAATACCAACTGATGCAATATTAAACGCGGAAACAAGAAAATAAAATATAGAAGCAAGACACTCTATGAATTATCAAGACAACAAGTAGGAACTAGTCTACTTACCTTCTTGATGAAATCAAGGAGTACCTATACTATACGAACGACCCTCAAGATGACGATTGTCTTGCAAATTGTTCGATCAAATAAGGAACAAGTTTAATTTTGAATCACACCAAAATTGGTCAAGTTAAAGTCACACGTTGGAAGCACAAAGGCTTGGCCGAAAATTTCTTGTAAAATTGATGTAAGGTACCAAAAATAATGAAGTGTTTAGGATTATATAGAATGAGCCTTTACCTATATCAAATAGGAAAAGAATAACTAGTTAACCTAAATCAACTAGGAAACAAATAACTAACAAAAAAGGCCACAATTTGGCTAATTTAAAGAATAGTCACACAGGACCCCTTAAGTAAGAATCAATGTCTTCTACAGCAACACAATAATACAACATAAACACAAATGTACATCTTCAACACAAGATTCATCCATAGCAAGATTTATGGACGCTTGGCTCTTCTCCAAGGCTAACCAACGCCTTGTCTTGTCTTATCCAACATTGATGGCATGAACGTAGCTTGATCAGGTTGTCCTGCATCATTGTCCATTTCATGTAGCTTCATATCAACGAACGTAGCCAACTTCACATTGCCCCTCTTAACTCGCTTCATTTGTAGCTCAAACTCTTGCAAAAGTGCAGTTAGTGTGTGGATGAAATAAAGTCTGCACTGCATGTTATCCCATGTCCTGTACATCTGGCTCCACATCACTTCACCAATATTCACATCAATTCCTGTCATCAAAGCAAAAATGAGAAAAACACGCTCCCATATGACAATAGTCTTGTGTGTTGCAGGCACCAGTCTATTGCAGACCCAATTTAACCATGCCCTGGCTTCTTTGTTCAAGTACTTCTTTGCTAGGCCTTGGTTCTTACTCCATGTAGCACCAGACGATGCATCACATAGAACTTCTAGCATACGTGTCCGATCAGGCCGTCGTTCTCTCCTCCAATATTCTGCCATGGATTGTTCAGGAACGTTGTAGAACCTATTGATTGCCTCTGCGGAGATTTCCACCTCATGACCTCTAACCCAAACAATGTCATCACCTTTGTTAGGATCCCAGTTGGAATATAGTTCTCGCACGAGTGTCAGGTTGGCCTTTCCTTTTGGTCCCTGTGCAAAGTGTGTCCACCCTCTCCGCTCAATCTGTGCCACGATGTTCTGACAAGACTTACCGACGGCCTTCATGTTCTATGGTCTTTCATACATCTTTGGATTTACATGTTTCCATTTAATGTCACCCCACAATTTCCAAGCATCCTCACTCACGTGCTTATCTTGCCACCCTGCGTTGTCAACTGGACCACTAGGTTCGCCTTCGCCTTCAGGTAATGGAACTATCATCTCATCCTCAAAGTCATCAGATTCAGACTCAGACTCGGAATCAGACTCCACAATCTTCTTTGCTTTACCTTTCCCCTTCACCTGAGCTGCTTTTCGCTTCTTAGCCGGAGGCGACTTAGATGCTCTTTCTCGGATTTGGAGTGAGACTTCTCTTTGCCTAGACGGCTGTGGGGGTTTCTGCACGGGAAACTCAATACTCATAGCAGTGGCCCCATTAGCTACCTCAGAACTCCCAGGTGCCATAAGATCATTCTTCCTCTTTGTCCTCTTCTCTGTAGTTGTTGTCTTCAATACATTCTTGTCAGTCAATATCTTTTTCA
Source organism: Nicotiana obtusifolia (assembly GCA_002018475.1). Taxonomy (NCBI): domain Eukaryota; kingdom Viridiplantae; phylum Streptophyta; class Magnoliopsida; order Solanales; family Solanaceae; genus Nicotiana; species Nicotiana obtusifolia. The sequence continues at coordinate 54,174 of MCJB01048171.1, read as the reverse complement.
GGGGAGGCTTGCCAGCACCTCCTGCTCCATGACTACGAGTGGGTGTTTTGGAGACAACAATAGTACCTACAGAAGAAACAATTAGAATTCTCAGAGTAAGCATGCAACATCAAGTCATCAAGAGTAATTCAATGGGTACTCATAATTCCCCAACTGTGCCATTAGCATCTTTACGAAAATCAATCTATTCATGTAACTTTCAGATTTTTTACTCCGATGATTGATTTACAACATATAAGTATTACAGTACAACTGAAACTTCAGAGAGTAGCCATAGTTGAGTCAACCTATAGCCTTGTTCGACAAGTGAAAACAATTAGCACACTAATAATTTGTCCATGATTCTTCTACAGTTGACAACAAAACAAGAAATTGTAGCGCGCTACTGACAAGTCCCTTGACAACCAGGGGGAGCTATTGTAACCCGACTACCTCTCATTCAAGTACGACAAGTCAAATTCTCTCCTTTTTTTAAAAAAAAATTAATTTACCAATGAGTTCACCAAATGTGCAATCAGATTACAATTACCCTCAACTAACGACAGGCAGCCAGCGTGTATATAAACTACAGGCAGCACATATAACTCATACAAAATCCCTGAACGAAGGCAGCGCACTTCTGTGCCTAAGTCGGCTGCGGTTTCACTTATATCCAAAACGAATGCAAGTGACGCGCAACTAACTTAAATTGCCACCCCACCCTCAAGAGAAGTGGATAATACCATTGGACTTAGGTCAGCTACTCAGACTTCACAAAGCTTATTAAAAATCTCATTCAGGCAATCCATCGGATACCTTTTATGAACAATGTTTTGTTGCTTCTTTTAATCCCATTGGTATATGATTTGCCCTCCCAATTTGAGTGAGGTGGTGGGAAGTATAGTTTCCCACCTCACCATATTAAACAATAACCGATTGCCAACAAGATCTCCTTGTAATCAACAATCCTACAAAAAAAAGAAACGAAAGAAAGAGAAAATAGAAAACAAAAAAAAAAGGAATAGGGGATGGGACGGGGTTGCTCATGATAGGGATGGGGTGAAACAGGAGTTGAAGAAGATAGGGAAAAGAAATAAATAAAAGAAAAAAAATAAAAGCTTAAGTGTGTGCGCGCCACAAGAGACGAGAGGCAAAGGAACAATTTTGTTTTGTTTTGAGGTTGAAATAAACAGGGGGGCAGGGTTTTAAAAAAATTGGGCAGTGGTCGCGCGTTTTAGGCAGGATTCACTGTCGTTGGAAAATTTAAATTCACCTGCGTTTGTGCACTCTCGTGCATGCACGAGAGAGTGAACAAGCTATTATGAAGATAAAAAAAAAAAGTCACGCAGTGGCCGTGCGTTTTGGCCTTACTTCGCTGTTTCTGGAATGTTTGGCCATAGTTCTGGCTCGTGCAATTTCGCGTGACGCGAGGACTTGAACGAGCACAGGCCTGGCTGAATTTCACCTGTTCTTCCTTAACACTTTATCACGAGTTCGTCACCTCGAGCTTTGCTCGTATGTATTCCATTGACACTGCACCTACTCACACACATCTTAAATTATACAAAAATCAAAAACAAATAAAGAAAATAATGAAAAGCAATAAAATTGGGTTGCCTCCCAACAAGCGACTGATTTAACGTCGTGGCATGACGCAGGCTATTCTTTATCAAGGATCTTTCAAGTACAAGGTCGAGATCATTTTATCTTCCTCAACCATGCCTTGATAATGTTTTAGTCTTTACCCATTAACTTTAAACGTGTGGGAGCCATCTTCCAATGCAATCTCGATGGCTCCAGTTGACTGCATCTCTACCACACAAAATGGTCCTGACCATCTTGACTTCTACTTGCCCGGAAACAACTTCAATCTCGAATCGTATAGCAATACCACATCTCTAGGTTTAAAACTCTGCTCAAGAATATTTTTGTCATGCATCATCTTCATTCTTTCCTTGTATAGTCATGTGCTCTCAAAGGCATGGTGGCGGAACTCATCAAGCTCTTGCAACTATGTGACTACTTGTACCCGCAGCTTCCATATCGAGATTCAGCTACCTCAATGCCCACAAAGATATATGCTCCAACTCCAAGGGTAAGTGACACGCCTTCCCAAACACCAATTTATACGGCGACATGCCAATTGGAGTTTTGAAAGCGATACAATAGGCCCCAGAGTGCATCATCTAAATTTCTTGCCAATCCGTTCTTGTAGCATTCACGGTCTTTGTCAAAACAGTTTTTATCTCTCTGTTCGAAACCTCCACTTGCCCACTCGTTTGTGGGTGATATGGGGTGGCAACCTTGTGGCTCACACCATATTTTTCTAACAACTTTGCGAAGGCTCTGTTACAGACGTGAGTGTCTCCATCACTGATTATTGCCCTTGGAATGCCAAACCAGGTGAATATATTCTTTCTCAAAAAACCAATGACTCCCTTTGCATCATCAGTAGGAAGTGCCACAGCTTCCACCCATTTTGATACATAGTCCACAGCTACGAGCATGTACTTGTTGCCATATGAGCTGACAAAAGGCCCCATAAAATCGGTTCCCCATACATCAAACACTTCCACCTCCTGAATTAGGTTCATGGGCATCTCATGTCCATGGGAAATGTTCCAGTTCGTTGACATTCATCACAACCCTTCACCCAGAAGTGTGCATCTTTGAACAATGTCGGCCAATAGAAGCCCGATTCCAACACTTTCATAGCTGTCCTTACTACCCCGAAATGGACACCATATGGGGATGCGTGACAATCCTGCAAAATAGAAGATTGCTCTATTTCGGGAATACATCTCCGGGTCATATTGCAGACACAAATCCTGAACAGATAAGGCTCATCCCAAAAGTACATACAACAATCACGGAAGAACTTTTTCTTTTGTACAGAGGATAGGTCATGGGGGATAATACCACTCGCCAGGTAGTTTGCAATATCTGCATACCATGGCGCTACCTCAAGGCTTGTGGCCAACAGTTGTTCATCCGGGAAAGTTTCCACAATCTCTTCTACCTCAACCTTCTTCTCCACTCCTTCCAACCTAGACAAGTGATCCTCCACTTGGTTCTCTGTTCCCTTTCGGTACGGATTTGCAGGTCGAATTCTTGTAGTAGTAGCACCCATCGAATCAGGCACGGCTTTGAATCCTTCTTCTCAATTAGGTACCTGAGAGCAGCATGGTCAGTATGAACAATTACCTTCGAGCCTATCTGGTATGACCTGAATTTGTCAAATGCGAACACCACTACTAGCATTTCATTCTCGGTCACTGTGTAGTTTAGTTGGGCACCACTCAGGGTTCTACTTGATAGTAGATTGTGTGCATGACCTTCTCCTTTCGCTGCCCCAGCACTGCTCTCACAGCATAATCGCTTGCATCGCACATCAACCCAAATAGTTGCTCCCGATCGGTGCAACTATGATAGGTGAAGACACCAGCCTCTTCTTCAATTCCTCAAAAGCTACCACTGCAATCATCAGAAAACACAAAGGGGAGATCTTTTTAAAGCAATTTACACAAAGGGTTAGCAATCTTGGAAAAATCTTTTATAAACCACCTGTGGAAATCGGCATGACCAAGAAAACTTCTTATAACCTTGATGGAAGTGGGTGGTGGAAACTTCTTTATTACATCAACCTTAGCACGATCCACCTCAATGCCCTTACTTGATACTAGGTGTCCCAAGACTATACCTTCTTGTACCATAAAATGGCACTTTTCCCAGTTTAGTACCTTATTAGTCTCCATACACCTCTTCAATACTCTTTTCAAGTTCATAAGGAAATCATCGAATGAGTTCCCACCACTAAGAAGTCATCCATAAAAACCTCCATTATTTCCTCTACCATATCCGTGAAGATGGCCATCATGCACTGTCGGAATGTGGCGGGTCCATTGCATAGGCCAAATGGCATTCTTCGAAAATCGTAGATGCCATATGGACAGGTGAATGACGTTTTCTCTCTATCCTCCGAGGAAATAGATAGCTAATTATACCCCAAGTATCCTTCCAAGAAGAAAAAGTGGGACCTCCCTGCCAATCTATCTAACATCTAATAAATTATCGGGAGGAGAAAATGTTCATTTCGGGTGGCCTTGTTCAATCTTCTGTAGCCCATACAAATTCGCCATCTCGTGACTGTTCGTGTTGAAATCAACTGATTGTTCATTTTGCACAACAGTAATTCCACCTTTCTTGGGCACACACTGAACTAGGTAACCCAGTTGCTGTCAGAGATGGGAAAAATGATTCCCGCATCTAACCACTTGATCACTCCCTTATTCACGACTTCTTTCATGTTGGGTTCAGCCTTCTTTTATGTTCTCTAAAAGGTTTGTGCCATCTTCCAGAAGAATTTTATGCATACAGAAGGCCGGGCTGATACCCTTAATGTCTGCAATGGTCCAACCAATTGTAGTCTTGCACTCTTTCAACACTTGCAAAAGCTGTTCTACCTACACATCTAACAAACCAAATGAGATAATAATAGGTAAAGTCGAGTTAGGTCCCAAAAACGCATACCTGAGGTGAGATGGTTGCGATTTCAGCTCCAACTGTGGTGGCTCTTTGATCGATGGCTTAGCTGGAGGGGTCTTTCTTTCTTCTAAGTGTAAAGGCTCGAATTGAGCTCTCTTTTCTAGTATCCTTGGCCTTCAAAAGCCAACACCATCTCTGCCACGTCCTCACCATTCACCTCTTCTAAGTTCATGAGGTGCAAGAGGGTCTTTTGCATCAAGTGACTCATCATCTTCCTCCATGATCACATCCACAACTTCTATTAAAGAGCAATTTGCAAATTCACTAGGTCGCCGCATTAACTTTTGCACATTAAATGGTATTTCTTCATTATTCAGCTTCATTTTTAGGTCCCCAGTTTCACAATCAATCAGAGCTCTTCATGTGGCCAACAATGGCCTTCCCAAAATTATGGGAATCTCCTCATCAACCTGGCAATCCAGAATGACAAAATCTGCCGTAAACACAAACTTTCCAACTTGTACAAGTACGTGGCCAAGCATACCTAATGGCCTTTTCACCGTTCGTTCAGTTAGTTTTAGTAACATGGATGTGGGCCTTGCTCTTTCAATGCCTAACATTATCGCCAATGGCATCAGATTTATGCTCGCCCCCAAATCACACAATGCTTTGGAGAATGCATAGCTATCTATGGTGCATGGAATTGTGAAGCTTCCAGGGTCAGATAGCTTCTCATCGATAGGTCTTGTCACAACAACACTACAGGTCTGAGTCAATGTCACAGTTGCCAGGTCTTGAAAGTCGAACTTGCGAGACATCAAGTCCTTCATCATTTTTGCATAACCAGGCATCTCCCTCAAAGCATCAATTAGAGGAATGTTTACCTGAATTTGCTTCAACACTTCATGAATTTTTTATACTTCTCATCTTTCTGATATTTAGCCAATCTCTACGGGAAGGGTGTGATGTAATATAAAAAGGGGAAACAAGAAAACAAAAGATAGAAGCAAGACGCTCAATGAACTATCAAGACAACAAGTAGGAACTAGTCTACTTACCTTCTTGATGAAGTCACAGAGTACCTATACTATACGAACAACCCTCAAGACAATAATGGTCTTGCAAACTGTTCGATCAAACAAAGGAACAAGTTCAATTTTGAATCACACCAAAATTGGACAAGTTAGAGTCAGACGTTGGAAGCACAAAGGCTTGGCCGAAAATTTCTTGTAAAATTGATGTAAGGTTCCAAAAATAATGAAGTGTTTAGGCTTATATAGAATGAGCCTTTACCTAAATAATAGGAAAAGAATAACTAGTTAACCTAAATCAATTAGGACACAAATAACTAACAAAAAGGCCACAATTTGGCTAATTAAAAGAATAGGCACGCAGGACCAAACAGTAAGAATTAATGTCTTCTATAGCAACACAATAATACAACATAAACACAAATGTACATAATCAAGTAATATTTCGTCCAACACAAGATGTGTGAATGCTTGGCTCTTCTCCAAGGCTAACCAATGCCTTTTCTTGTCTTATCCAACATGCTACCCGCTTCTTCCATCATTGCGCAATCATAGCATGAATGTAGCTTCTTCCAAGACATGAACATAGCTTGATCAGGTTGGCTTGCATCATTCTCCCCTTCTTGAGAAGATTTCGTCCTCGAAATCGAACCATCTTTATCTTTCAAAGCGACACTACCTGCAACACAAGGAGTTAAGTCAGAAACGTTGAATGTCTTAGAAACACTATACTCACCAGGAAGGTCTATAACATATGCGTTGTTATTGATCTTTTGCAACACTTGAAATGGTCCATCTCCCCGCGAAGCCAACTTCCCTTTCCTATGGTTCGAAAATCTTTCCTTTCGGAAGTGCACCCAAACCCAGTCACCTCTCTTTAAGTCCAGCTTTTTCCTTCCTTTATTCTTCTTGACCGCTATCTTTTCATAAGCATCCTCCAGATTTTTCCTCACCTTAGCATGCAATTCGAGCAACGCGGCTTCCCGATTTTTGCCATCAACGCCAATAACTGCATCTCTCGGCAAAGGAACAAGATCAAGTGGTATCAAAGGACTAAAACCATAAACACATTCAAATGGAGTATTTCTAGTCATGCGATGAACAGTTCTATTATATGCAAACTCCATAATAGGTAATCGGTCAGCCCAAGTGCCGGACTTCCCTTTGGTCAAAGCTCGAAGAAGAGCTCCCAAGGTGCGATTAACAACCTTCGTTTGACCGTCAGTCTGTGGATGATGTGATGTAGAAAACAACAGTTTGGTGCCAAGAGCACCCCACAAACACTTCCAAAAGTGACTCAAAAACTTAGCATCGCTATCACTAACAATAGTTTGAGGCACACCATGCAACTTTAAGACATTAGCAATGAACAAAGAAGCAACATGTTATGCATCATCACATTTTTTACAAGGAATGAAATGAGCCATCTTAGAAAACCTATCAACAACCACATAAATGCTATCATGACCACCCCTAGATCGCGGCAGCCCCATCATAAAATCCATCGAAGTACCTACCCAAGGACTAGTAGGAACGGGTAAGGGAGTATACAAACCATGATTATTAGACCTAGACTTAGCTCTTTTACACTCAAAACACGCGCCACATATTCTTTTGACAACTCGCCTCATCTTAGGCCAATGGAACCGTTCCCCTAATATAGCTAAAGCCTTATCTACCCCAAAGTGTCCCATCAAGCCCCCACAATGCGCCTCACGCACCAAAACTCTCGCCATGAGGACTCGGGTATACAAACTCTCACCTTCTTAAAAAGGTAGCCATCATGCCATTGATACTTCTCAACTCGCTGCTCACTAGTAATGGCATCAAACACACTCTTAAGTTTAGGGTCATGCTCATACATAGACTTAATACTCTCAAAACCCATCAATCTAGATGCTAACGTGATAGCCAAAGCAAACTTCCCAGGTAGTGCGTCAGCTACTACATTCTCCTTTCCCTTCTTGTAATGAATCACGTAAAGGATTCTCTCAATGAACTCTACCCACTTGGCATGTCGTTTATTTAGTTTCTATTGACCCCTAAGATGTTTGAGGGACTCATAATCACTCCTAATTACGAATTCCTTAGGCCATAGGTAATGTTGCCAATGAGCTAAAGCTCTCACAAGGGCATACAACTCTTTGTCGTACATAGAGTAATTCAAGACAGCCCCCTTCAACTTCTCACTAATATAGGCAATACGTTTCCCATCTTGCATAAGAACACCTCCAATTCCCACCCCCGAGGCGTCACACTCAATTTCAAACGCCTTACTAAAATCAGGTAATTGTAACAACAGGGCAGAACGAAGCCTACGTTTCAACTCTTGGAAGGCACCCTCTTGCGGCTCCCCCCACACAAAAGGCGTGTCTTTTCTCACCAACTCCGTGAATGGTGCTGCTATGGTGCTAAAGCGGCTGTAGAAACTAGCTAGTCCATGGAAACTTCTAACATGTGAAACAGTAGTAGGAGTAGGCCAGTCTCTAATAGCTTCTACCTTAGATTCATCTACTTCAACACCATTAACACTTACAACAAATCCCAGAAATACAACTTTCTCTACACAAAAGGCACACTTCTTTTAATTAACATATAACTTTTCGGCTCTTATTTAAAACACTTGCCTTAAGTGATCAACATGGTCATCTAAACTTCTACTATAAACTAGGATATCATCAAAGTAGACAACCACAAACTTATAAGAAATGGTTTAAGGACATGATTCATTAATCGCATAAACGTACTAGGTGCATTGGAGAGACCAAAAGGCATCACCAACCATTCATATAGACCAAGCTTGGTCTTGAATGCTATTTTCCACTCATCACCTGGTTTCATACGGATTTGGTGGTAACCGGACCTAAGATCAATCTTAGAAAACATATTTCAACCACATAACTCATCTAGCATGTCATCTAACCTAGGGATAGGATGACGATACTTTACCGTTATCTTGTTGACAGCTCGGCAGTCAACACACATCCTCCAGGTGTCGTCTTTCTTTGGAACCAAGATCACGGGTACGGCACACGAACTTAGACTCTCTCGAACTAGCCCCTTAGTTAATAGCTCATCCACTTGTCGCTGCAACTCCTTAGTATCCTGTGGATTGCTTCGATTTACAGATTTTGTCAGAATTTGTGACCCCGAAACAAAATCAATTTGGTGTTCTATCCTCCTCAATGGAGGTAGTCCACTCGACATCTCCTCGGGAAACATGTCCCTTTATTCCTGCAAAACATCACTAACAACACAAGGCAAGGGGTGAACGTTAGTAGAAACTTCATCGTCATACTCAACCTCAGAAACAGAACCATTATGTTCAGATCTTAAGGTAGAACCATCACTAATTCTTTCCCCGGCATTCTTCCAAGTACCAACGGTTCTTCAAGGTTCTCCACTCGGATACTAAGTGCTTTTACTTCAGCCCATAGCTCGGCTAAAGTAATGTTGGTCACAACCTTTTCTCCTTCCGTAGCCATGTACCTGCAAAAGAAACAAGACTAGAAAATGTGTTAAGGTTAGTTAATAATACTCTCTCTCACTTTTTGAATGACTCTCGGGTTCACTCAAACTTTTTGGTAGGATTTCACACTTTCCTTCAAATTGGCTTGCTCTAATTGACCAAGTTCCTTAGCGAACTTTCAAGTTCACAAGTTCAATAGTTTTCTTCGAGGTGAGTGAAGTTATGTGACTCGATAGGCGGACAGCTTTTTAAGTGAGCATAAGAAGCCAAGAATTATCTACGAAAGTGAAAATTCTGAGTTTTAGCACGAGGTCCTACTAGCTCAAAGATTAGTAATTACTTAAGTAGGAAATTACCTAAGAATTACTAATTAGAATTAGTTCAATTAAGAAAGAATTTCGAAATTAGTGGAAGGAGGAATTTTTAGAAGCTTTCCCACTTTAGTTTGGAGAAGCCCAATCCCCTCTCCCTAACCCTTAGGAATTCG
>MCJB01048171.1:26626-44703 GCA_002018475.1 Nicotiana obtusifolia | reverse complement strand
CCCCCCCATCCTTTTCCAACACAATTTTGCCTCTCCTCTCCTTGTCCAAATAGAATTTCACTCCTTGAAACTTCTCCCTTTTGGATTGGGAGTTGTTTCCTCCTTGGACTAGAATTAGGGTTTCCTAATCCTCCTCTTTCTCATCCCCAAATTAGGCCTCTCTTACACTTTTTAGGCCCTCTTCCATGTTTTTCAACAAGACTCTTTCAAGAACAACAAATTAAAGTTCAAGAACTTCAAGAATTCAAGGCAATCTTGTTAAGAACATTTGAGGATTCAAGAACCTCTTCAAAAACAATGTAAAACTCTTCAAGAACTACAATTTTAACTCCAAGAACTTCAAGATTTTCGAGATTCAATCGTGCACCTTCAATATTTCAACTAGAGTTTTAAGATTTCAAGATTATCGGTTTCTAACGATCAAGAACTTCAAGATTTGGTTCAAGAACGTTTCTTTATCAATGAATCTTCAAGACTTCAATCCCTAGATGATTTAACAACTTCAATCAACTATCAACTTTTTTTTTGATGTGACAATTGCCTATTTTGTAGTAGACAGTCGTATGTACAAATTTTCCTAGGTCAGCTATACAAAAAAGTACATATGTTCCTATTGTGACTAATTGGATGAGATATTTGATCTCTTCTATATACCTCTGACAAAAATCAATGATGTCAGGATTTTGCAAAAGACTAGCAAAAGAGCGCAAGCTATTTTCAATTTTGCTTTGACCCCTGGAACAAAGAAAGCTAAGTTGAAGATGTTTATCCATGTGTATCTTGTGGCTACACAGTTGTGTTGGTTGTGCTATTGGTTGTTGCTGATTCTGAGGGTGATCAGGTGTGAGGGAATAGCTTGCAGTTGATGTGTCTTTCTATGCTTGTTGGTTCCTTTGTCTTCTTCTGAGTCTACCTTTTGATCTGTGACTGCATTTGATGTTCTCTGTGTTGTTGGCTAGTCCTTTTCAAGGCTGCTAATGTTGGTGCTGAGGCTGTTCTGAGCTGAAGATTGAAATTGTTGCTGAGTGTTGCTTCTGAGAGTGCTCAAGTATGGGGATGTTGTTCTCCTGTGCTTGTTGTGTTTGCTGACACCTTTGTGTTGTTGCTGACACTCCTGTCTTCTTTTGCTTTTCCTTGGAGTTGAGTGATATTATTGATTGTGGTATTGAAAGAGTGTTGCTACAGGTTGTATTAAGTCTGCTGCTGCTTGTGGAGTGACTATCTTGTCCTGATGTTCTGCTGCTAATTAGATGTGTGGTGTGAGTGTTTGAGTTTTGGTTTTCCTGAAGTTTGTCTTGCTGATGATGTTGTGTCAGGTGGCTATGGCTTGTGTGCTGCTGAGTTGAGATTTTGTGGGCTGCTTTGTGTTGCTTTTGCTGTCTTTCTGTTAGGTGAACTTCTCTGTGTTGTGGCTGCTGCTGGTTTGATGGTTTCTTCTTCATATTGTTGTTCCAATATGACTGTGTGCTGATATGGTTCTAGTGGTGTGTGATGACTGGGAAGTTCCATGATGATTGTTGTAAATGCAAGAGATTGAGTACTGAGAGTACTGATACCACACCTTGCATTTGAACCAATAATCTGGACCTTATCCAGCCACCTGCACTGTTGAAAGTGCTGTTAAGTTTAAAGAGGGTATGCTGCTATTGGTTTTGTGTGAGTTTGGAATTTTTCTTGACTGCTGCACTTGAGGGGTGAGAGTGGAGTTGCTAAGTTTCTTCTTTGAGCATCTGTTGGTGATCTGATTTAGGAGTGTCTTGTTTGAATTTGTTGGATTCCCCATTGCATTGAACTAAGCAATTGTGCGCATTTGGGGTGTTGCACATTGCATCAGCAATGTTGAGCTGTCTCCTGAAGTGAGTCATGGTGAACTTGGGACCAAGCTGCTTGTGTGTATTCTTCTGCTGCTGTTGTGCTCTTGCTTTGCTACATTGTTTGTGTTGCACTGATATACACCAGTTTTCCATTCCTGCAATCAGCAGGAAACTACTTGAGTCTTGTTGCTGCTGGTGCTGTTGGGTTCCTGCTTTTCTGTTTTGTCTGTTTTGCATATTTCCTTTCTTTACTTTGGTTAGTAGGATTGGCAAGAGTGTAAGCAAGAGACTAGGTAGCTGCTGGTGCTGTTGGGTTCATGCTTTTCTGTTTTGTCTGCGCTGCATATTTCCTTTCTTTACTTTGGTTAGCAGCATTGGCAAGAGTGTGAGCAAGAGACTAGGTAGCTGCTGGTGCTGTTGGTACTGCTGTGCTCCTGCTTTGCTGTTTTTTTTGTGCTGCACATCCTCTTTCCTGCTAACAGGAAACCAGTTAGTATAACCTGCAAAAGAGAGTAGCTTGTTAGTGTGGAGCTGGCTCCTGGAGTGAGACATGGGGCCAAGCTGCTTGTGTGTTTTCTTTTGCTGCTGTTGTGCTCTTTCTTTGCTACATTATTTGTGTTGCACTAATGAACTCAATTTTTCCTTTCCTGCAAACAGTAGGAAACTAGTTGATCATGCTGCTGTTGGTGCTGTTGGGTTCCTTCTTTACTGTTTTGTCTGTGCTGCATATTTCCTTTCCTTGCTTTGATCAAAATGTGCGCCTACAGGATTAACAAGATTAGCAAGAGTGTTAGCAGTAGACTAGTGAGCTGCCGGTGCTGTTGGTACTGCTGTGTTGTTGCTTTGCTGATTTTTCTGTGCTGCACCTCCTCTTTCCTGCTAACAACAGAAAAGTAGTTAGTATAACCTGCAAAAGAAAATAGATTGATAGTGTGAGACCAATGTCTTAGCCCTCTATATTCTTCCTTGAGCTCTTTACTGGGTGTATGCCTTATTTTGATCAGGCACTGTGTCTTGCTTGTTATTTTGCTACCTTCACTCTAATGTACGGGCATTGTAGTTTATCTTCATTAGTATCCTTCTACCCTGTGTGTCTAGCTACCAGAAGTCATAGCACTCAATTCTCTCAAATTCCAGTGCATAATTTGCTAGATGATCAGCTAGTTTGTTTCCTTCCCTGTATGTGTGTGTCACATTGAGTGTAAGAGCTTCTTTTAGTTGAAGTATCTCATCCACTTGATGAATTATGCACCAAGGTGGCTTCCAAATGACATTGATGATGTTGTTTAATAGCATTGAGTCTGTTTGTAACCATATGTGGGAATATCCTTGTGATCTGCTGAAATTTAAAGCTTCCACTATTGTTGTTGCTTCTGCTACTGTGTCTGTTCCTTCTAGGATTTCTGTGCCAAGTGCATGTATGATCTCCCCTATCTCATTTCTCACACAGTAGCCTATTGAGCTCCTTCCTGGGTTCCCTTTTGATGCTCCATCAGTGTTGACTTTTATCCATCCTTCCATAGGAAATTCCCATATGACTTTATTGAATTTTAGCCTTGGGGTGTAGTTTTTCAGCATGTGTAGAAGGTCTTTCCATTTGTGTGGGACATTGATTCCTAGTTTTCTGACTTTAACTAGTGCTTGTAATGCTGTGGAAACTTGATAAATAACTCTGCCAACTGTAATTGTTTCTCCATGCTTACAGTTATTCCTTCTTTTCCAAAGTTCCCACACAATGCAGGAAGGAACAGCCTGCAGCACTGGTTTAAGTCTGTGGACTGTTTGTGCTGTCCAACATTTGGTTATTGCTTGATGGAAGGATAGTCCTCGAGTGCTATTCCTGCTCTTTGTAAGAAATATTTCCATACTCTGATTGCAGTGATGGATGTAAAGAAGAGGTGCACCAAGGTTTCTTCCTTTGGTTCTGTGCAACACCAACATCTTGAAGGCAGTTGGTATCCCAATCTTTTCATGAAATCATCTTGAGGCAGTTTTGCTTTCCAGACTCTCCACATGAAGAAAGCAATCTTAAAGGGGAGACCTTTAACCCAGATCATCTTGTAGGCTCTTCTTGGTTCGTCTCTTCTTTTGAGGTATTCCCAGGCAGATTTGACAGTGAAATGTCCTTGGCTTTGTAGCATCCAGTATGGAATATCTTTAGGTGTCTCCCCTGTTTGGAGGTTTTATTGATATCACTATGTGTTCTGCAAATTCATGTGGCAAAGTCTCTGATAGTTTTTGTACATTCCAGGTACCATCTTGCAGGACATCATTCACATTATGTATTGATTCATCAATTGGGAAGTCTGCTGGTACTAGGAAGTTAAGTGCTCCTAGTCCAGTCCAATTGTCATACCAGAAAAGTGAGGATCCCATTCTTGTGTGCCAGCTGATTTGATGTTCTATGATCTCTCTGCATTCTAGCATCTTCTTCCATGCTTGTGATCCTCTTTTCCATGGAACTATTACTGCATTGAATTTTTTGAAGTATTTTTGACACATGTATGCACTCCAGAGGCTAGGCTTGGTTCTGAAATTCCACCACAGCTTGCAGAAAAGGGCTTTTGGACATGTCATGTAATGATCTAAAGCCAGCCCCCCCCCCCCCTCACAAGGGATACATAGGTTGTTCCAGGAGAACCAGTGTCTGCTGTTTCCTCCCATTGTGCTACTCCATAAGAATTGTGCAAAGAGCTTGTGGAGATTGTTTATTACCTGCTTTGGAGGGTTTACAACTGATAGTAGATGTACTGGCATGCTTTTGAGTACATGTTTTATCAATACTGCTATGCCTCCAATTGAGAGTACTTTGCCTTTCCAAGATTTTAATATATCTTGTACCTTATTGACAATGTTCTGGTAATAGATTATCCTTCTTCTGGAGTAGAAAATGGGGCAACCTAGATATGTCAATGGGAAGTCCTGCCTTCCAATGCCTGTAATTCTTTCTACCTCTGCAATTACCTCAGTATTGGCCGAGTGGTGCATATATATAGCAGACTTGATTTTGTTAATCAGCTGCCCTGATGCTGCATCATATGCATATAGAACCTCCATTATCAGTTGTAAGGAGATGGCATCAGAAGAGGAGAAGATGATCATATCATCTGCATAAGACAGGTGATTGATCTTTGGGCTCCATTTGGGCAGCCCAAAGCCATAGAAATAGAGGTTTAAGTGTAGAGCATTTAATCCCCTTGCAAGGGCTTCTGCAGCCAGGATGAACATAGTAGGTGATAGTGGATCACCTTTTTTAACTCCTCTTGTCGATTTGAAGAAGCCATGTGATTGGCCATTGATGAGAATTGAATACCAGTTATTCCCGATGATGTCAAAGACCAGGCTAATGAAAGATTCACAGAACCCCATTTTCCTTAGCATTTTTGTCATAAATAGCCAGGATAGTCGATCAAAGGCTTTGGTCATGTCCATCTTGATGACCACATTTGGCCATGCTCTTGTTCTTAGACCAATGTCTGTGATGACTTCCTGTGCTAAAAGGACATTTTCTACTATTGTTCTGCCCTTTACAAATCCTGCTTGTTCTTGAGAGATGAGAGTAGGCAGTATTCCAACCATCCTTTCATGTATGACTCTTGAGAAGATTTTGTTGATGAAGTTGCTAAGACTTATAGGCCTCATGTCAGAAAATGTCACTATCTCTTTTTACTTGGGAAGTAGCACAAAATTTGTGTGTGTTACACATTTTGGTAGTTGTCTTCCTGAGAAGAAAGCTGTGAACATATTATGTATGTCTTCTCTAATGATTTCCCAGCAAGTTTGATAGAAGGAGCCTGTGAATCCATCTGGTCCCCCTGCACTTTCACCATTCAAGCAAAAAACAGCATGCTTGATTTCTTCTTTTATGGGTAGCTTGGTCAGTTCTGCATTTTGTTCCATATCTATCAATGGCTGGATGTTGTCCAGAATTCTGAAGTCAGTTGGAATTGTGCTTTCTGTGAATTGTTCTTTATAGAAATTGATGGCTTCCTCTACAATCTGTTCCTCTTCTTCAATCCAGATACCAGTACTGTTTTTTATCCTTCTTAATTGGAGTCTTCTTCTTCTGCCATTTACTTGAGCATGAAAAAATTTGGTGTTTCTGTCCCCATATTTGAACCATGCCATTCCTGCCTTTTGTTTCCAAAATTGCTCTTCCACTGCTAGGTGCCTGATCAACTGTGCCTGTACTCTTTGCAGTCTTTCTCTATTCTATGTAGTTGGCCTATCTTCAAAATGCTTTTCATGTACTATAACCATGTCTCCATACTTGCGATGTTTTGAAATATATCCCCATATGTTGCTTTGCTCCAATGTGACAGTGCTTTTTTCAGCTTTTTGAGCTTGTAGTTGAAGAGTATGAAAGGGTCTCCATGGAAATCTGCTTGCCAAATCTCTCTTACAACTGCTTCGAAGGTGTCATGTTTGGTCCAGAAATTGAGGAATTTGACAGGCTTCTTGATTGATTTTGCTTCCTTGTCACATTTCAATAGAAGAGGGTTATGATCCGAGCCAATCTTGGATAGGTGAGTGATCTCTATTCTTGGAAAAGTTTGTTGGAATTTTGCATTGGCTAAGCATCTGTCTAATCTCTTGAAAATGCAGTCCTCATCTGCTCTCCCATTCCACCACGTAAATATACTACTTTTAAATCCCAAGTCAGTTAAGCTACAAATGTTGATGCAGTGATTGAAGTCATCTACCTCGTTAAAAGGAACAGGCAGTCCTCCAAATTTTTCCTCTTGATCACAAATCACATTGAAGTCTCCCCCTACCAGCCACAGAACTGTCATGTTTTGAGCCATGGCATACATTGAATCCCACAATTCTATCCTTTCTGTTGAGTTACACTTAGCATAAACTAGTGTGAGTATGAATTCCATTTGTGTTTCAGTGTGGAGAAGCTTCAAAATGAGTTGCTCTACCATGTCAGACAAGATTATGATCTCATAGACACTAATCAATAAATGCCCAAATTTTGTTGGAGAAATTTGCCACTGCTTGAGACAAGCCAATCATTCTTCTGTATCTTTCCATCTTTCTCACTTGTTGCATTGGTTCCATTATGCCAATGAATTCAAAATGATGTTTGTTGTGCAGTGTAATTAGTCTTTCAAAAGCTTGCATTGTGTTGACTGATCTAATATTCCAGATGATTGCATTCATTGTGAGTTGTTAGGGTGTGTTAGAGCTCTTCTTGTTTGAACCCCTGTTGCAGAGGTGTTGCTGTTGTCTTTTCTTTGCTTCCTCTTGGCTTTGATTGCTGATTTCACTTTGTCTATTTGAGTTGGTGAGAGGTCTCCTTGTTTGGCTATGATGTTGAAATTCTGGGATGTGGTTTCATCATCCATGTCCTTGCCAGAGTGTTCCTTGTGTTTTTCTTCATTTCTTGCTATTGCTGTCATGCTCATATTCTTTGGTCTGATTATTGCTTGTAACTGTGCCATTATTGTTCCCTTCCTTGGTGCTGAGACAGGATCAAGGTCACCCTTTTGTGTTGAGTCTGCTGCTTGTTGAGGTTTGGGATTGGCTTGATCATGACATGTGTTTGTTAGCAGTTTCAGTTGATTGGTTTCATGTTTGTTGGTGTTTTTTCTCCTTGTGGCATCACTGTTGTCTTCTTCCTTTTCACTTTGGACATCTTCTTCCAATACCCCAGCAGTTCCCTCTTCTTCACTTTGCATTTCTTTTGGCATTTCTCCTTCTTCTGAGTCTTCTTCCATTTGATCTGATCATAATCTCCCAGGGATTCTATGTGTTTGTTCAAGCTGCCTTTCTGGTTATGCATATTCAGGTTTCTTGCCAGTTGTTTTAGACATTGCATTCTCAACAAGAGTATCTTGTGATGGACACTCTTGTTGTGAGTTATTGGTGATATATGCATTGTTGTAGAAATTTTCCTGTACCCACAGAGAGGTGGATTCTTTTGCAATTTCCTTCCTTGCATTTGTGTGTAGGTGTGCTTCTTCAGCTGTAGCTTCTTCTAAGTTGCTTGTTTCTAGAATGCTTTCCATTGATTTTGTAGAGGGCATCGAATTCAGTAACCCTGCTATTTGTTTGTTGGCTTTGGTTTTCAAGATTTTGACTGTTGATGCTTGAGTTGCAGCTGCTGTAGAGAACGAGGGCTCCTCTGCTAATTGTAAAGGGGGGGGAGTTTGGATAGCTGCTCCTTCTATCACCTCCATCTGATTGTCCACATTGTCACTTGTCTCAATGTTCAACATATCAAATTTGTTAGCTATGTGAAGCTGCTGAGTAGCTTTGTTAACTAATGTCCTTTCTATCCCAGATTTAGGATTAGCTCGCTTTTGTACTCGATTGTCCTTGACCTACTTCCATTGAGGGCCTGCATTGCCCACGACTTTGCCACTTGACAATATCATCAGAGGTATTGTTTCCCTTCCTTGCTGCTTCCTAGCTTCCTCTGTTTTGCCTTTAGCTTTCTGCTGCTCTGCTGAATGTGAGTCTAGTATTTCTGGGTGCAGCTTCCAACATTCATGCATATAATGACCTTGTAACTTGCATTGTTTACAATATTTGGGGATAAAATCATATTGAATTTTAACACATTCTGTTCTAACTTCTCCAGTGGCCTCGTTTTCAATATCCATTCTAACTTTTTTTGGTAATTCCGCTAGGAGATAAACCAAGACTTTTACTCTAGCATAGTTAGGCCTTGTCTTGTTGATAGTTGCTAAATCAAGGTGTAATGGCTTACCAACAGCAGAAGCTAACGAGAAGAGGCATTCCTTTACAAAGTATGTGGGCAGCAGATGTGGGAATGATATCCACGCCATTGCCATTGATGTTTCTTCTCCAAGCTTGAATTTTGCATCGTAGATTAGTTGACGCATTTGGTACTCATATCCGTCCTTAGCTTTGAGGTAATAGGTGCTTTTCGATGTAATTTTGATGAAGTCCTTCCATAGTGACAGTCTGATTAGAACATGCTTATCTCTGAAGAAACCAATGCTACATTGGCCTTTGATTCCACACTGTATTGGGATGATTCTTTGCAATTCCTGAATGTCTAGCCAACCATACGAGAATTTTCCCATGACCACGTACTATAATCCTTCGATTATGTTCATGCGGTTCACTTCTGCTTCTGTGAATTTGACGATAGGTTGTCCATGCATGAAGGTTGCTCTCTTGAAAGGGATTGGTTCAATTTTCGAACTAGGGTTCGCAGATGTTTCGCAGTTCAAAGTCGATGGCTTTAAAATGTGGGAGTAATCTAGGGCTTGGGGTGTGGTCGAGGTGGTAGCTGGGGTTAGGGGGATGGTCGAAGGAGGCAAGTCAGCCGGAGTAATGCCGGCTGGCGTCGCCATTGATGACGATGAGAGCTCTTCGTGCAAATCGCCCGTCTGTCTCTCTCTATCGCCAGAGCTTCTCCTATCAACTTTCGGTTTTTCTTTCTTTCTTTTTTGTCACGTTTTTTTTTTTAAATCAAAAACGAAATTTAAAGAAAGAACCTAAACTAAGGCACGAAGAACAGGATTGGGATTGTAAGAACAAACCCTTTCCAAGCTCTGATACCAACTGATTGCACTATAATTGCTCTGATACCAACTGATGTAATATAAAAAGCGAAAACAAGAAAACAAAAGATAGAAGCAAGACGCTCAATGAACTATCAAGACAACAAGTAGGAACTAGTCTACTTACCTTCTTGATGAAGTCACGGAGTACCTATACTATACAAACAACCCTCAAGACAACAATGGTCTTGCAAACTGTTCGATCAAACAAAGGAACAAGTTCAATTTTGAATCACACCAAAATTAGACAAGTTAGAGTCACACGTTGGAAGCACAAAGGCTTGGCCGAAAATTTCTTGTAAAATTGATGTAAGGTTCCAAAAATAATGAAGTGTTTAGGCTTATATAGAATGAGCCTTTACCTAAATCAAATAGGAAAAATAACTAGTTAACCTAAATCAACTAGGAAACAAATAACTAACAAAAAGGCCACAGTTTGGCTAATTTAAAGAATAGGCGCGCAGGACCAAACAGTAAGAATTAAATGTCTTCCATAGCAACACAATAATACAACATAAACACAAATTTTCATAATCAACAAATATTTCTTCCAACACAAGATGTGTGAATGCTTGGCTCTTCTCCAAGGCTAACCAATGCCTTTTCTTGTCTTATCCGACATGCTACCCACTTTTTCCATCATTGCGCAATCATAGCATTAATGTAGCTTCTTCCAAGACATGAACGTAGCTTGATCAGGTTGGCTTGCATCAGGGTGCTGGAGGTCGCTTCCTTCCTTCCTGTGTCTCTTTTACAACCTCTTTTTCCTTGCTTGTTTCCTCTTGTGCATGTTGTACCGTTACCTTTGTTAACCCTGTTGAATTTTCCACCTCAATTGGTACTGGCACAAGTATCTCAGTTGGTCGGCTTTCGCGAGCAATTTTTTGCTCTAGATCAAGATCTCTACCATTTCTTAGACTCACCGCCATAAGCTGTTTTGGGCATTGCTCTTTTGGATTGACATGTGTGTCTGCAGGTAACGGCCCTTGGGGACGATTATTCAGAGCCATTGACATCTGCCTTAATTGAATCTTAGTGCCTTTTGTCGCTGAGTCATGTGCTTCAACCTTCTCTTGCATTTTCTATTGGACCCGATAGCATTCCTTTAATTTCAGACAACCCATCATCTCGTCTCACTATCTGTTGCTGTTGAGGTTGTTGATAAGCTAGCTGCTGATTGTATCCCTGTTGACTTTGGTAAGGCACGACTTGACTCTGTGGTCACAAAGCTCCAGGATTGTTGTTGTTATTGTACTGCTGTTTTGCTGGTCTATACTGCTGATTCTGCTGCCCCCAATTCTTACCACCTTGCCTCTGGCTTCCATAGTTGCCCACATAGTCCGTGTTCTCTTGATAGTTTTGAGTGTCACTTTCACCACTCCACGAGCACATATGGTTGGTTAATGCATGGTGTGCATAAGCCTCCATTAGTCGTGTCAACTAGGTGCACCTACTTTTGGCCCAACTCATCAATCTTTTTAGTGAAGATACTCAATTGCGTCACCACAGTAGCCATGTTCTCAACCATGGAGTTTTTTGGGTATAGGGCTACTGAGTGAACTACTGGAGTGATTGTAGAGTCCCTGGTAATCCATCCTGAGTTTTGAGCCATTTTATCAAGCAAAACCTTACACTCTCTGAATGATTTGCTCAAAAATGCTCCATCTGCTGAAGTGTGAACGTTGACTTTCAAGTTGTCTACCAATCCCATGTAAAATCTTTTTCCCACCATCTGATCCGGAATGACATGGTGTGGACACTTAACCAGCATCCCTTTGAATATCTCCCACGTCTCTTGCAATATTCTGCTGGTTTCTGCCTGAAGCTCAAGATCTCATCAACTTGCTTCGCCGTCTTATTTGGTGGATAGAATTTGTTCAAAAACTGCTTGACCAATTCCTCCCAAGTAGTGATGGAGTTTATGGGGAGCGAATTTAGCTAAGCCTATCCCGTCACTGAGAATGGAAACAACAACAACCTTATTACTTCTGGTGTCACATTTGGTTACCTTTGCGTGGCACAAATCTACAGGAAATTTTCCAAATGCTGCTAAGGATCTTCAATGTAAGAACCGGAGAATAGCCCCTTGTTCTGCAGCAGATGTAACATGTTGTTTGTGATTTGAAATGACTTCACTTGTATCTGAGGGACTACAATTGCGGTTGCCAGATTCTCAGCAGTGGGTTGTGCTCAATCATACAAGGCCGTTTCTAACACAAGAAATGCCACACCCTGATTGTTCAGGTCATTCGCAATGTTTCTTTTGTTTTGATTATCATTGACATTCCCCATGTCTAGTTCGATTCATTCTGTTGAGTTTTATTGTCGTTTGTCCTTCTTTTTTGCTCGATTTAGTGCCTTGAAAGCTTTCTCAGTGTCCGGTAATGCTTTCATACAATTCACCAATTCTTGAGAAGTTTCTAGGCATGCACCTGTAACACACAAGACTATGAACGTTAGAGTTTCAATATAATACATTTCAAGTCGAGAAAGCTAACTAAACTAAGAATTCTAGCAACTCGTCTAACCGTAATTAATAACACCATTGACTCCCCGGCAACGGCGCCAAAATTTGATCACGCCCAACTATGCCTTATAAAAAATACTAAGCGGTCGTTACAAATATAATCCGGTTTACAAGTCGGGAGCCGAATCCCACAGGGAATTAACCTAATAATTGCAACTGCTAGTTTCGCAAGAATTCAAGTAATCAACTGTCAGAAATATTGAATAATGAGTTTAGTGTTTACTAACTAAAAGCAAGGTAATTGAAAAGCTATAATTTTTTAATACTAACAAAGCAAATGTTGTAGACAAGATTGGAAAGGTCTAGGGTTACGATTTTCCCTCTCGTCGGAATCCTCTCTGCCATGTCGCATATAAATTTTCCTAGATATTCTCTACCGATCATGAGCATTTTAGGTGTCGTAATTCTCTTCTGAGCAAATACAACAATTTACTAGATGTATTCTTCCGAACTACGCTAGCTGGCACTAGTTTACCGCTCATTAAGATTGCACCATGGTTTCGTTATTCCTAATCCCACCTTTAAACCCTTCGTGTGGATTCTTCGTATACATTAAGAGTAATATTGGTCAACAACTACCTAAATGTGTACCCTTTTCCAAGCAATACACACTAAATAGGCACAGTCAATTGAGGGCTCTTCAACCAACCACAATAATCACGTCGTTGAACAAGTAGAGAAAATCCAACGACAAACTTATATTAAACGCAACAAAATGTCATCCTCCAAGATGTTCCATCAAACCCTAGATGACGGTTTTATCTCCTCATAATATTATGTAAAATTACAATATAAAAAGTCATAACCAACAATGGAAATATGAAGAAGAAAGTGAAAAACTCATAGAAGAATTCTCCGCCTTGCTCTTTTCTATGTGTTCTTGCCTCCTCCCGTTCGATCCTCTCTCAAAAAGTGATTTTAGATACTATTTATATGTGATAGGATTAGCATAGGGCAAAAATAATACAAGCCCAATTTGGAACAGCCTTTTTAGGTTAGCAAGCGAAGTGTTTCTCTTCTTCTTTTCCTTCTAGATCTCTTGTTCACTTCCATGCCTTTTTGCCATAATCTGCTGTTTTTTTATAAGCTTTTCCTAAGCTAGCTCGTTCACTCTCCCGTGTGCACGCGAGAGTGAACGAGCAAAGTCCTTCTTCTGTCTTTTAGTCCTGGATCAACTTCTTTTGCTCACTTTTCGTCCAACTTGCTCCTACATTTAAGAATGCACGATAAGCATAATTTCACTACAAAAACTCAAGTAACCTATCGTAACCACACAAGTTATGAGATGAAAGTACACCGAAAAATATGCTTTTTTTGTCGTTTATCAGTTATCTCTTCCATTGTTGACTTATCCTTATATGAAGTTATTGTTACAAGTTATCTCTTCCATTGTTGATTATCCTTATTTAAAGTTATTATTACATGTTATCTATTCTATTGCGGGCTATTCTTATTTAATATCATGGTTACACACTATCTCTCTCATTGTTGAGTTATTGGTGTTGAAGTTATGAAAGTCGTTATCACATTGAGGTGAAGTTTTTAATTGTTGAGATATCCTTCTTGTTGAGAAATTTTACATTCATTGTTATTGTTGATATTCTTGTACACATTTTGGTTGATCCATGGGCTATTATATTGGAAACATTGATATTGTTGATTATTGGCAAGTTGTGGCATATGGGCACCCGTGGTGCCAGTTGTTATTGTGATGTGATATCGATACGCATGCATCGGTATAAGGATAGAGGTAAATGTGCATGTGGCGGCATAAGGTGTTACTTATGTACGTGTTGCTTGTAAGGGAATTACTTGAAGCCACGCGGCGTCATAAGGTGGACTAAAGTGCATGTAGCTATTTCGGAAAAAATATTTTCAAAACTATTTAATGTAAGGCTCAAGCGATGGTAAAAGGAAAGATTCTGATTTTTGTTATATACGAGGCGGTAACTCAATTGTGATTCTTGTTTTGTGCGAGGCGGTACATCATTTGTGATTCTTGTTGTTTATCTCATGTTGTAAAGAGTTATTGGTGAACCACTTCTTGTTGCTTTTATCTTCCTTTTCTTATCAGTTTGGATCTGAATTTGACTATGGTGGTTCTCTTTAAGAATTGCTTCCTTTATGTTATCTCTATGCTTACAATTCCAGATTAGTCTATGTTATTAACTTATTTCGTATCAGTTTATTCTCCGCCTTCTATTGCTTCTCGTTATTATGTTTTCATTCTGTTTATTATGCCCTAGTAGGTGTCTTGACCTGGCCTCGTCACTACTCTATTGAGGTTAGGCTTGATACTTACTGGGTACCGTTATGGTGTACTCATACTACGCTTCTGCACATCTTTTGTGTAGATCCAGGCACGTCTGCTCGTGATGGACGTTAGTGTTCGATTGTAGCTGTTTGCCGGAGACTTCAAGGTATACCTGCTCGACGTCCGCAGGCCTCGGAGTCACCTTCCGTTTTCCTTATAGTATTGTTATTTCCTTTATTAGACAGTGTTATAGTAGGTGTTTTGGAACATTCTGTAGAAGCTTATGGCTCAGTCTCACCTAGGGTTGTGTATTTGGATCGGATAACCGAAATCCGAACCGATCCGCTCAATTTTGAATTTCGGATATTTGGATCGGATTTCGGATTATGTTTATTAAAATTTCGAATATCCGGATCGGATTCGGATGGGTATAATTTTAACCCGATAGCCAGTACTTTCTTTACATCTTCCTCCAAGTTATTACCTTTACAATTGCTGGATTTTGCTACATTGGCACCATAGTACCCTCATAATTGCAGAAACATGAATTTTTCTTGTTGTATTACCTCTTTTACAAAGAAAATATAAATACGAGTTTCGCAACTTAGAGGCATAAAAACTCGAACCTCCAGATAAATATCTTCATAGAGATGCAATGCTGATAAAAGGGATGAAAAGCAAAGAGATGTTTGTATTAGCACAGAACACAAAAGAAGCAGATAAGGCAGATGCATTAGCCGATTAGATTAGCAATAGCCTTAATAATACGTATAATCCGATCCGAAAATTCAAAATATTTATTCGATCCAAACTTTAAAATTTGATCCGATTCGATATTAATTTGGATCGGATTCGGATTGCATTTTGTAGAAATTGAAATTCGAAATGTGCTACATCCGATCCGATCCGATCCATGCACAACCCTAGTCTCGCCGGGTTTATGGAGCATTATAGTTGTCTTTCAGTTATCGAGATATTTATGAGAATTGTTAGTTTATATCATATCTTAGCTTTTATTTCTGTCAAAATCTCTAGTTGTTACGCTTACCTAGTCTTAGAGACTATGTGCCATCACGATATCCTAGGAGGAAAACTTGGGGTTGTGACAAAACAGATTAAAAATAAGTAAGAAAGAAATCTGTGACATGTTTTATAAGCTTGGTATTCAGTAAATCGAATATCAAGTTTGGCAGTGTTGTCATTGCTGTAAATTATTATTGTTTTCAAATGCAGCAATAGAATCTACAACTCACTCCCTCGACCCTTGCGAATTATTAAGATGCTAATCATATACGTTAATCGTATACATGCACAATATATACCACATAACTGAACACACAACCTAAGGTTTAATGAGGTTTGGAAAATGTGCCTCCAAATACAGCGTATGAGTAAAAGTTATTGGGTTCATGTAAGCCCGTAATTTATATCCACCCCTGCCAATGCTAACAAACCCTGCTTTAAGTGCAACCTGCTTCCTTCTCTGCACCTTAAGATACTTGATCATATATTTATGTACACGAATATGTATTAATTGATTCACAAAACCACTTTGGACGTTCCACCTGCACTTCGATATTTAATTACCACAGGGTTATAACGTGGAGAAATGTGTGACACAACTTCAGAATCAATATGAACCAGAAAGTATAGTTCTAATTCCTAATTTCTGGTTGTATTAATTAGAATCTCGCGTTACTTAAGTGTATCATGAGTTGTAATCTCTTTATAAATATTTGGATAATCATCTCCACTTGAACTTACTTTTTGGGATAAGTTAGTCTAAGTTGTATCAAAAAAATATATTAGTTAAAAACACATTACTGATGTTGGGCTATCCAATGCTGGGGGTGCCCATGTAATTATGTTACTCCACTTTTCATATGTGCAATTTTGGTTTGATAGTGGCGTTAAAATAACATAATGGTTAATAATGTAAGGGTTGTATACTTGTATTTTTATAATATACTCTTGGATAATCCTTATCTTAGCTCGAAGTATAGCTTATGGAGTTAGAGTTATGTCTAATGTTCATTTTCGTAACTTGGTAAAGTGAGACGAAAACCACTATGGTTTATTATTTCGATCCTTCAACTCCCAGATCATGGATAAACAAGAGCCATGTATCTATTTTATCTTATTGACTAACTCTTGCTATGTTTACATACTGCTTCTAATATACACCTCCATTGTCTTATTAGGATAAACAATTTACTGCTTTCATGGACATATTTCTACCAGTGAGTTGGAGGAATGACTTGACTACTCAATTTGAGGGTGAGGTAAACGTAAGAGATGTTTGTTGGCAGTTCACACGACTATCTCAATATACTCCACAACTAGCTTATATGAGGCTTGACAGAACTATTTTGCATCAAAAATGCACTCTCTTGACTTATTATGCACAACGCAGTGGTCACACAAAGTAAGAGTATGAAGACTTAAAATTTGGGGATTAGGAACTTTTCTATTTTTAACCCTTCTGAATCCATTTGTATGAAATTGTATTTTCAAATGAGTAAGCTGTATGTGTTTACAGATTTCACCTTAAATTGGGGTTTTTGGATTTTTATATTTTCTTATCTACCGTAAAATTTAGGTTAATGAAGGGGCTTTTGTGATGTGATAGAATAAATGAAGCACAAATTTAATGGAACCCACAAAGGAGAACAGAATATATTGATAACTCAGCAAAAATTACAATGGAAACTGATAAGTAGAATAGGGATGACAAGACTCAGAAGAACAGGGATGAGAAACCAGAACTTGCTCAACAAACGTCTTGCCGACTCCACAATAGACGCATTGTTCTATTAACTAACCGTACCCTCTAAAATCTTTTCATCATGCTAACCCCTTAACCTGGATCCCAAATATAGTATGCAAGCCCCTGCGGTATTTCTTAAATCTTTTTGCTTCTTCTCAATGGTAAAATTTTCATGTGGCGCCCAGTTTAGGGCCACCCATTCAGTTTGTACCTGCTTTTCTGATCTTCTTTACTGCTTTTTTCTTTTTCTTTGCTCTTAGAGTTTCTTCTTCTTCTTAGTTGCAAAATCGGTTTGTTAAATTTGATGTTATTCTAACAATTTGATGATTGAGATTTGTTCTTTATTATATTTGAAAGTTATGTTTCAAATTTGAGCTCATTTGGAGTAGATTTGGAAATTGAATCGTGTATTGGATTATTGAAATACGAAGTACAAGTTTATATTTCAGAACTTAAGATTCGAAATCTGAAGTTGCATTTATTAAATTAAATTACTTATGATTCGAATTTCTGATGTTGTATGTGAAAGATAAAAAGAACTTCAATTTTGATTTCTAAAGTTGCATTGAAAAGATTGAACTACTTCAGATTCAAATTTCTGAAGTTGCATTTGAAAGATAGAAGAACTTCTGATTTGTTTTCTGAAGTTGCATTGAATAGATTGAACTATCATATCCGAGTGGGCATACTTTGCAAGATTTTGCGCAATGCGGGTATAACTTCAATGGTACCCCAAAAGTGGGTATATAAGAAAATGCTCCTTCTTAATGGCCTTCTAAGTCCATTAGCGTCATCCATTAGTTATCCACAACTTCTGTTCGGCCCAAGCCCCTTTTCATCTCTCTCCAAGGGTTTTGGCATGGTATGACCATTTACCCACATGATTAGCAGAAAAAAGCCCTACTTATAAATATTGGCATCAAGTAGCCAATAAATGTATATCACAACAAAAACGTGTATATCACACTTTATTTTTAATTCTTTGTGTATATCAAAATGTATATTAAATTTTTATTTTTATTTGTTTATCTAAAATATAAAATTATAAATATAATTATTTAAAATTTATTGTTCTCTCTCTTCGCACTTTCTCTCTCCCCGCTATTTCTCTCTCTCCCATCTACTGCTGATCTCACTGGCATGCCCGCCGGCGCCGGCAATGACAGGAATGTAA
>MCJB01048171.1:0-25013 GCA_002018475.1 Nicotiana obtusifolia | reverse complement strand
GGGTGGGACGGGGGTCAAAGGGTGGGAGGGAGGCAAGGAGGGTAAGGGGAACAAGGGAGCTTGTAGGTTTGAGGATCGGGTCATGGAACATAGCACACTGACGGGTAAGTCTATTGAGTTAACGAAGATTCTCCAGAAGAAAGAGGTAAATATAACTTGTGTCCAGGAGACTAGGTGGGTAGGGTCGAAGGTGAGGGATGCGGACGGATATAAGTTGTGGTACTCTGGAGTCGTGAAGGGTAAGAATAGAGTGGGTATTTTGGTGGATTGGGATCTTAGGGAGTCTGTGGTTGAGGTTAGGTGGGTGATTATAGACTAATATTTATTAAGTTAGTGATTGGTGAGTGTACCCTCAATGTCTCTAGCGCTTACGCCCCGCAAGCGGGCTTGGCTGCGGAGGTTAAAAGGCGCTTCTAGGAGGGGTTGGATGAGATTGTGTGTAGTATTCCACCTAGTGAGAGGTTATTTATAAGAGGGGATTTCAATGGCCATATTGGGTCGGCTGCTGGTGGCTATGGCGAGGTGCATGATGACTTCGGCTTTGGGGATAGAAATAGAGAAGGTTCTTCACTGTTGGATTTCGCTAAGGCTTTCGAGTTGGTGATTGCAAACTCGAGTTTTCTGAAGAGGGAGGAGCATCTGGTAATTTTATAACATTCAGTGGTAAAGACTCAGATTGATTACCTCCTCCTCAGGAGCTGTGATAGAGGGTTGTGCAAGGATTGCAAGGTTATCCCAGGTGAGACCTTCGTGACTCAGCATGGGCTCTTAGTAATGGACGTTGGTATCATGATAAGGAGGAAGAAGAGGAATGCTCGAGGTCGATCGAGGATCAGGTGGAAGCCTTAACTAAGGATAAAGCCCAGGATTTGGAGGGGAGGTTATCGACTATGAGAGCCTGGAGGAGTATTGGAGACGCAAGCGCTCTGTGGTCAACAACGGCGAACTGTGTAAGGGAGGCAGCGAGAGAGGTGTTAGGGGTATCGAATGGGTACTCTGGCAGGAACCAAAGAGACTGGTGGTGGAATGATGTGGTCCAAGGAAAAGTGGAGGCGAAGAATGTAGCGTATATGAAGTTGGTATGGAGCACATGCGAGGAGGAGAGGAGAACGAAGAGAAAGAGGTACAAGGTAGCGAGGAAGGAGGCGAAGCTGGCAGTCATGGAGGCTAAGACTGCAGTGTTTGGTCGTCTATACGAGGAATTGGGGAAAAAGGCGGGGATAAGAAGTTGTTTCGGATGGCTAAGGCGAGGGAGAGGAAGCCGATGGATCTGGACTAAGTGAGGTACGTCAAAGACGAGGATGGTAGAGTATTGATGAGGGAGTCTCAGATTGAGCAGACATGGCAGACTTACTTTCACGGTCTTCTAAATAAGGAGGGGGACCAAGATATTGTGCTAGGGGATCTGGGGCATTCGGAGAGTCTCCGAGACTTTAGATGTTGTAGGCAGATTAAGGTGGAGGAGATCGTGGGGGCTATGCGTAAGATGAGTAGGGGCAGAGCGACCGGGCCAAATGAAATTCAGGTTGAGTTTTGGAACTATGTGGTAGAGCACGCTTGGAGTGGCTGACTAGGCTATTTAATGTT
Organism: Nicotiana obtusifolia; assembly: GCA_002018475.1. Classification (NCBI taxonomy): domain Eukaryota; kingdom Viridiplantae; phylum Streptophyta; class Magnoliopsida; order Solanales; family Solanaceae; genus Nicotiana; species Nicotiana obtusifolia. The sequence continues at coordinate 23,426 of MCJB01048171.1, read as the reverse complement.
ATTTTCAGGACAAAGAGGATGCCGGATGAGTGGAGGTGGAGTACGGTGGTGCCATTGTATAAGAACAAAGGTGATATCTAGTATTGTAACAACTATAGGAGTATCAAGTTACTAAGTCATACCATGAAAGTTTGAGAGAGGATGGTGAAGGTGAGGGTGAGGAAGATAGTGTCAACATTCGACAACCAGTTCGGGTTCATGCCGGGTCGTTCGACTGCGGAAGGTATCCACCTTATTAGGAGGTTGGTGGAACAGTACATGGATAGGAAGAAGGATCTGCACATGGTGTTTATTGACTTGGAGAAAGCGTATGAAAAGGTCCCTAGGGAGGTGCTATGGAGATGTCTGAAGGCAAAGGGTGTGCCAGTATCTTACATGAGAGCAATCAAGGACATGTATGATGGAGCTAAGACTAGGGTTAGAACTGTGGGGTGCGACTCGTAGCATTTCCCGGTTGTTATGGAGTTACACCAAGGATCTGCGCTTAGCCCGTTCTTATTTGCCCTGGTGATGGATGTACTGACACACTATATTCAAGGGGAGGTGTCATGGTGTATGTTATTTGCTGATGACATAGTTCTGATTGATGAGACACGAGGCGATATTAACGAGAGGTTAGAGGTATGGAGACAGGCCCTCGACAACCAACAGTAGATTTACCTGAAGGAAGAGGAACAAGCTCCCAAGTACCACTTGTATGTAAAGCAGACATCTCGTCACTCATAGCCTGTCGCCATCCTGGATGAGACAATGCTTCACCTATAGACTTAGCGATGGAAACAGAGGACAAAGAAGATATAAAGGCATAATCGGGAGATGACAGACGATGATAACTTAAACCGACATAATGGGGATTAGGATTAAGTGTGGTCTGTGTACCTTTCAAAAATGCAATCGGTGTACTAGGAAGAGACAAGTCCGCAGTTGGAGCAGGGTTAGGTGAAGGACGAGAACCATTTGGGCCTGATGTAGGGCGCGGACGACGATGATAAGTCAAGACTCCTCAACGGTTGGTATGGGTGAAACTTCTGTGGTAGAAGGTGGAGGGGAGCTATAGTAAACTTCTCAAAAGTCAGTATAGGTAAGACCTCAGATATATCATGGTGGTCAGTAGAGGTAAAGAAAGGTTTAGACTCAAAAAATGTGACGTCAGCTGACATAAGGTACCTACAAATATTAGGGGAATAACAATGATATCCCTTCTGAATACGAGAATAACCAAGGAAGACACACTTGAGAGCACGAGGAGCTAACTTATCTTTCTTAGGGGCTAAGTTATGAACAAAACACGTGCTCCCAAAAACAGGAGGTGGAAGAGAGTATAAGGGTGACTGGGGAAACAATACTGAATGCGGAGTATGATCCTTGATGGGAGATGAAGGAATCCGATTAATCAAATAACAAGCTGTGAGAACTGCATCCCCCTAAAAACGCAACGGAACACGAGATTCAATTAGAAGTATGCAAGCAGTCTCAATAAGGTGCCTATTCTTTTCTCTGCAACCCCATTTTGCTGAGGGGTATAAGGATAAGATGTCTGATGAATACTTTCTTGAGAATTCATAAACTACTAAAATTGAGAAGATAAATATTCTAAGGCATTATCACTGTGAAAAATGCGAATAGAAACACCAAATTGGTTTTTGATTTCAGCACAGAAACTCTGGAATATAGAAAATAACTCAGAACGATCTTTCGTTAAGAAAAGCCAAGACATCTTGAATAATCATTAATAAAACTAACAAAACAGCTAAATCCCAAGGTTGAACTGGCTTTACTAGGACCCCATATATCAGAATGAACTGAGGAGAAAACAGACTCTGCATGACTCTCAACACTATGCGGAAAGGAGGCTCGGGTATGTTTCCCAAGCTGACACTGATGCAGGTCAACCTGATCATGATACGTTTAAACCTTCAAGACCATTCACGAGAAGTCAAGCTAAAGAGCTTCATGATGCACATTTGATGGTGAAGAAGAGCCAAGTGTTTGGCGTGTGATGTTTGTTATTGTGTTGAGATTATTCTGTAGTTATGGAAGACATTAACTATTGCTTGTTTTGGAGTCCTGCGTGACTACTTCTTAAACTTAGCCAAATTGTAGCTTTTTTGTTAGTTATTTATTTCCTAGTTGATTTAGGTTACTAGTTATTCTTTTCCTATTTGATTTAGGTAAAAGCTCATTCTATATAAGCCTAAACCCTTCATTATTTTGAGAACCTTACATTAATTTTACAAAGAAATTTTGGCCAAGCCTTTGTGCTTCCAAACGTGTGACTTTAACTTGTCCAATTTTGGTGTGATTCAAAATTGAACTTATTCCCTTGTTTGATCGAACAATTTGCAAGATCATTGTTATCTTGAGGGTCGTTCGTATAGTATAGGTACTTCTTGATTTCATCAACAAGGTAAGTAGACTAGTTCCTACTTGTTGTCTTGATAATTCATAGAGCGTCTTGCTTTTATCTTTTGTTTTCTTGTTTTCGCATTTAATATTGCATCAGTTGGTATCAGAGCTTGGAAAGAGTTTGTTCTTACAATCCCAATCCTGTTCGTCGTGCCTTAGTTTAGGTTCTTTCTTTAATTTTGTTTTTGTTAATTAAAAAAAAAACATGACAAAAAAATAAAAAGAAAAATCGAAAATTTATGTTGTTGATGTTGTTAAATCATCTAGGGATTGAACTCTTGAAGATTGATTGCTAAAGAAATGTTCTTGAACCGATTCTTGAAGTTCTTGATCGTTAGAAACCGATAATCTTGAAATCTTGAAACTCTGGTTGAAATTCTTAAAGGTGCACGATTGAATCTTGAAAATCTTAAAGTTCTAGGAGTTAAAATTGAAGTTCTTGAAGAGTTTTACGTTGTTCTTGAAGAGGTTCTTGAATCCTCAAACTTTCTTAACAAGATTGCCTTGAATTCTTGAAGTTCTTGAACATTAATTTGTGGTTCTTGAAAAGGTATTGTTGAAAACGTGGAAGAGGGCCTAAAGGTGTAAGGGAGGCTGAATTTGGGGGAGGAGAAAAGAGGAGAATAGGAAACCCTAATTCTAGTCCAAGAAGGAAACAACTCCCAATCCAAAAGGGAGAAGTTTCAAGAAGTTAAAAAACTAGGTGGACAAGGAAAAGGGGGACGAAATTAGTTGGAAAAGGAAATGGGGGGAGGCCGAATTCCTAAGGGTTAGGGAGAGGGGATTGGTCTTCTCCAAACTAAAGTGGGAAAGCTTCTAAAACTTCTTCCTTCCACTAATTTCGAAATTCTTTCTTAATTACACTACTTCTAATTAGTAATTCTTAGGTAATTTCCTACTTAAGTAATTACTAATCTTTGAGCTTGTAGGACCTCGTGCTAAAACTCAAAATTTCCACTTTCATAGAAATTCTTGGCTTCTTGTGCTCACTTAAAAAGCTGTCCGCTTATCGAGTCACATAATTTCACTCACCCCAAAGAAAACTATTGATCTTGTGAACTTGAAAGGTCGTTAAGGAACTTGGTCAATTAGAGGAAGCCAATTTGAAGACAAGTGTGAAATCCTACCCGAAAATTTGAGTGAACCCGAGAGTCATTCGAAAAAGTGAGAGAGAGTATTTTTGACTAACCTTAACACATTCTCTAGTCTTATTTCTTTTGCAGGTACATGGCTACGGAAGGAGAAAAGGTTGTGACTGACATTACTTTGGCCGACCTCTTGGCCGAAGTAAGGGCAATTGGCGCCCGAGTGGAGAACATTGAAAGATCCTCTAGTAATCAGAAGCACGCCGGAGAAGGAACAAGTGACGGTTCCACCGTTAGACCCGAGCAGTTCGTGGAGTTAGATCACCAAAACGAGCAGAGGGACGGAGGTGCTCAAAATGCCAGGACCATGAGGATTCCCCGGGGACTCATACCACCATTAATGCCAGCCCGGAGAAACATAGCACCCGTCGGGGATATGAGAGCAGCCCGAGAGGATGATCAACCCGAGTTCGAGGAATTTGACGATGATGATTTGGGGCCGCGAAATTCGAGAGTAGGGCAACGGAATGGAGGCCGAGACTACATGGGAAGACGTGGTTATGATCATGGTCTGAGAGGGAGGCTTAGAGGTTTTGGTGGAAGGAACTTAGAGTATGAGTTTGATGAGTATGCTGAGCATTATGAGGACTTCCAACCAATCTTACCAAAACGAGGGGGCCGAAACCATGTCCGAGACAGTTAGTTGAACAGCGTCAAGGTTACTATCCCTGCTTTCAAAGGAACTAGTGATCCTGACCGATTTTTAGAAAGGAAGCGTCAAGTTGAGCGGATATTTGAAATTAATGATATGTATGAGGAGAAGAAGGCTACATATGCCATTGCTGCTTTCGAGTCCTATGCTTCTACTTGGTGGGAGGCCGAGAAAAGATCCAGAGTTAGATATAACCAGCCTGCACGCGTAACTTGGGTGGAATTGAAGAAAATAATGACTCGTAAATATGTGAACCCAAGGCACAAGCAAGAACAATTTACAGAAGTTGTATGATTTGAAACAAGGGTTGAAGTCCGTGGAAGAATACTATGATGACTTTGAGAAGATTCTTCTATCACTTGACATGGAAGACGAAGAAGAAGAAGAGGTTATCATCCGATTCAAGAATGGGTTGAATAATGATATCTCCAATCAGTTGAGGCTACATGTGTTCATTGCTCTTCATGATGTGTTCTTAGCTGCCATTGAAGCCGAAAAGATGATTAAAGAAAGTCGGGCAGCTCGATATAGAGGGGGTTCGATTCCACTATCTACGTCAAAACAAAGAGTGGAAGACGACGAACACTGGGGGAGCAAGCCAAACCCGAGAGCCTATAGTAAGCCAAAACCGAGAGCCTAAGAAGCTAGCCCAAGCTGCGGCACCTAGGGTTGAACCTAAGGGGTCCAGAGGTAATTCTAAGACTCAACTCAATTCTCCTAGTGCATCTTCTTTTCAGTGTCACAAATGCAAAGGCTACAGACATTTTGCTAAGGATTGTCCAACACGGAGGACCATGTTAATTCTTGATGATGGTACTGTGTGTGAAGAAGAAAGTGAAGAGGATATTGAGGAAGATAAGGGGGCAGAATTGGTTGAGTGCGGCGAGGAAGAGTTATAAGAGGGTGTGAATATGTTCTTAGTGGTATGTAGGAACTTGAGCACTATGAGCGTACAGGACGAAGGAGATGTGCAGCGTGAGAACTTGTTTCATGCTAGATGTAGGGTCAAAGGAAAGGTGTGCTCGAGGATAATTGATTCCGGAAGTTGCACTAATGTAGTAAGCCACACGTTAGTGACTCAACTTAGTATACCTACAAGGAAACATCCCCATCCTTATCGATTGCAGTGGTTGAGTGAATGTGGTGAATTAAAGGTAGTAAAGCAGGAAATTATTAGGTTCAATGTGGGAGCTTATCAAGATGAAATCTTGTGTGATGTAGTGCCTATGCAGGCGTGCCATTTACTATTGGGCAGGCCTTGGCAGTTTGATAGATGTGCTGATCATAATGGAAAGGCCAACACTTATACGTCCAAGCTGGAGGGAAAGAGTTATGTGCTTAAGCCCTTAACACCGCAATAGGTTAGTGATGATTACAAACGCATGCGGGAACTGAAAGAGGCGGCTAGAGCTAAGGCTCCAATGGGGTCCAAATTCGAAACCATAACCAATGCTAGCACATCGAACCTGTCAGGTAATATTTGTGCCATGATGCAACCAGGTGAGTATTTGAGAGGTAATGATAGTTTTAAACTCTTAATTTGCCTAATTCATAAGGGTGTTTACTTGATCTCTAATGATGAAGTTTCTACTAACGTTCACCCCTTGCCTAGTGTTGTTAGTGATGTTTTGCAGGAATACAGGGACATGTTTCCCGAGGAGATGCCGAGTGGACTACCTCCATTGAAGGGGATATAACACCAAATTGACTTTGTTCCGGGGTCACAAATTCCGAACAAACCCCCATATCGAAGCAATCCACAAGATACTAAGGAGTTGCAATGACAAGTGGATGAGCTATTGACTAAGGGGCTAGTTCGAGAGAATCTAAGTCCGTGTGTCGTACCCGTGATCTTGGTTCCAAAGAAAGACGGCACCTGGAGGATGTGTGTTGATTGCCGAGCCATCAACAAGATAACGGTAAAGTATCGTCATCCTATCCCTAGGTTAGATGACATGCTAGATGAGTTATGTGGTTCAAGTAAGTTTTCTAAGATTGATCTTAGGTCCGGTTACCACCAAATCCGTATGAAACCGGGTGATGAGTGGAAAACTGCATTCAAGACCAAGTTTGGTCTATATGAATGGTTGGTGATGCCTTTTGGTCTCTCCAACGCACCTAGTACGTTCATGCGATTAATGAATCATGTGCTTAAATCGTTTCTTAATAAGTTTGTGGTTGTTTACTTTGATGATATCCTGATTTATAGTAAAGTTTAGATGACCATGTTGATCACTTAAGGCAAGTGTTTGAAGTATTAAGAGCCGAAAAGTTATATGTTAATTACAAAAAGTGTGCCTTTTGTGTAGAGAAAGTTGTATTTATGGGATTTGTTGTAAGTCTTAATGGTGTTGAAGTAGATGAATCTAAGGTTGAAGCTATTGGAGATTGGCCTACTCCTACTACTGTTTCACATGTTAGAAGTTTCCATGGACTAGCTAGTTTCTACAGGTGCTTTGTTAAAGACTTTAGCACCATAGCAGCACCACTTACGGAGTTGGTGAGAAAAGACATGCCTTTTGTGTGGGGGGAGCCGCAAGAGGGTGCCTTCCAAGAGTTGAAACGTAGGCTTAGTTCTGCCCCGTTGTTACAATTACCTGATTTTAGTAAGGCATTTGAAATTGGGTGTGACGCCTCGAGGGTGGGAATTGGAGGTGTTCTTATGCAAGATGGGAAGCCTATTGCCTATTTTAGTGAAAAGTTGAAGGGGGCTGCCTTGAATTACTCTACATATGACAAAGAGTTGTATTCCCTCGTGAGAGCTTTAGCTCATTGGCAACATTACCTATGGCCTAAGGAATTCATAATTAGGAGTGATCATGAATCCCTCAAACATCTTAGAGGCCAAGAGAAACTAAATAAACGACATGCCAAGTGGGTAGAGTTCATTGAGAGTTTCCCTTACGTGATTCATTACAAGAAGGGAAAGGAGAATGTAGTAGCTGACGCACTATCTAGGAAGTTTGCTATGGCTATCACGTTAGCATCTAGGTTGATGGGTTTTGAGAGTATTAAGTCTATGTATGAGCATGACCCTAAACTTAAGAGTGTGTATGATGCTATTACTAGTGGGCAGCGAGTTGAGAAGTATTAATGGCATGATGCATACCTTTTTAAGAAGGGGAGACTTTGTATACCCGAGTCCTCGTGGCGAGAGTTGTTGGTGTGTGAGGCGCATTGTGGGGGCTTGATGGGACACTTCGGGGTAGACAAGACTTTAGCTATATTAGGGGAACAGTTCCATTGGCCTAAGATGAGGCGAGATGTCGAGAGAATATGTGGAACATGTTTTGAGTGTAAAAGAGCTAAGTCTAGGTCTAATAATCATGGTTTGTATACTTCCTTACCCGTTCCTACTAGTCCTAGGGTAGATATCTCGATGGATTTTGTGATGGGGCTACCGCGATCTAGGGGTGGTCATGATAGCATTTATGTGGTTGTTGATAGGTTTTCTAAGATGGCTCATTTCATTCCTTGTAAGAAATGTGATGATGCACAACATGTTGCTTCTTTGTTCATTGATAATGTATTAAAGTTGCATGGTGTGCCTCGAACTATTGTTAGTTATAGGGATGCTAAGTTTTTGAGTCACTTTTGGAAGTGTTTGTGGGGTGCTCTTGGCACCAAACTGTTGTTTTCTACATCACATCATTCACAGACTGACGGTCAAACGGAGGTTGTTAATCGCACCTTGGTAGCTCTTCTTCGAGCTTTGACCAAAGGGAAGTCCGGCACTTGGACTGACCGATTACCTATTATGGAGTTTGCATATAATAGAATTGTTCACCGCATGACTAGCATTACCCCATTTGAATGTGTTTATGGTTTTAATCCTTTGATACCACTTGATCTTGTTCCTTTACCGAGAGATGCAGTTATTAGCGTTGATGGCGAAAACCGGGCATACACATTGCTCGAATTGCATGCTAAGGTGAGGAAAACTTTGGAGGATGCTTATGAAAAGGTAGCGGTTAAGAAGAATAAAGGAAGGAAAAAGCTGGACTTAAAGAAAGGTGACTGGGTTTGGGTGCACTTCCGAAAGGAAAGATTTCCGAACCATAGGAAAGGTGCTTATGTCATAGATCTGCCTGATGATTATGATGTCTCTAAGACATTCAATGTCACTGACTTGACTCCTTGTGTTTCTTTGAAATATGAAGAAGGTTCGATTTCGAGGATGAAATCTTCTCGAAGGGGAGGATGATGCAGGTCAACCTGATCATGATACGTTTAAACCTTCAAGACCATTCACGAGAAGTCAAGCTAAAGAGCTTCATGATGCACATTTGATGGTGAAGAAGAGCCACGCGTTTGGTGTGTGATGTTTGTTACTGTGTTGAGATTATTGTGTAGTTGTGTAAGACATTAATTATTGCTTGTTTTGGAGTCCTGCATGACTACTTCTTAAACTTAGCCAAATTGTGGCCTTTTTGTTAGTTATTTGTTTCCTAGTTGATTTAGGTTACTAGTTATTCTTTTCCTGTTTGATTTAGGTAAATGCTCATTCTATATAAGCCTAAACACTTCATTATTTTGAGAACCTTACATTAATTTTACAAAGAAATTTCGGCCAAGCCTTTGTGCTTCCAAACGTGTGACTTTAACTTGTCCAATTTTGGTGTGATTCAAAATTGAACTTGTTCCCTTGTTTGATCGAACAATTTGCAGGATCATCGTTATCTTGAGGGTCGTTCGTATAGTATAGGTACTCCTTGATTTCATCAAGAAGGTAAGTAGACTAGTTCCTACTTGTTGTCTTGATAATTCATAGAGCGTCTTGCTTCTATCTTTTATTTTCTTGTTTCCGCATTTAATATTGCATCATACACAACTCACAATCTAATAGACAAACTAAATAAACTAGGCACCATCTTCTGATGTTTTGATAAACTCGGATGTCCTAAACGTCTGTGGATTAGGTATAGAGGATCTGTAACTAGACATGTTGTGGAAGGACTGAGTGAGTTAAGGTAGTAAAGGCCTTCGATTCACGTCCTATACTAATTGTCCGTCCCGTACTGTGGTCCTGCATAATAAAAGAATCGTCAATAAAATATATACCACAATGGAGGGCACGAGTCAACCGACTAACAGATGAAAGACTAAAAGGACAACTAGGGACATAAAGAACGGAATCTAGGGTGATAGAAGACAAGGGATTAGCTTGTCTAACTCCTTTTGCCTTAGTTTGACATCCATTGGCTAAAGTAACAGGGGGAAGAGACTATGAATATACAATAGTCGACAAAAGTGATATATTACCAGAGATGTGATCAGAAGCGGCTGAGTCCATGACCCATGGTCCAAGAGTACTAGACTGGGAAACACAAGCAAAAGAATTACCAGCAACAAAAGTATCACTCTGAGCAATCGAGGCTACTTGTGGAGATGTCTGCTTACTTGCTCAATACAGAAGGAGCTCATTGTATTCTTCTTTAGATAAAGAAAATCCCTGGCTACCTGTAGTCTCGATCTAAGCAATGTAAGCATTTTTGGGTGGACGACCATGAGGGGAATACACATTTCACGAGTGTGTCCAAGTTTGTGACAATAAGAACACTTGGGTCTAGATCTTCCAAAACGACATCCTCCTCGTCTATTCTCCATAGTTTGATACGCCCGAACATCCATTGTCTGGGATCCGAGAACAGAAGAATCAAGTATCGGTGATGAGATCACTGGGTGACTTGGTGCTGCAGCAAGGCGGAGTAGTCGAGAGAATAATTCATCAACTATGGGGACAATCGGACTAGCCAAAATCTGGTCGCGTACTGAATCAAGATCACTAGGAAGTCCAGCGAGGGTAAGAACTAGAAACATCTTTTGTCGCTGCTCTTGTTGTTTTTCAACACTATCAGAAAATGGCATCAGCTTCTCAAATTCCTCCAGGACTGCTTGTACTTGACCCAAGTAGACATATCTAATTCTTGCTTCTTTAAGTTTGCCATCCGCGATATCACATCATAGAAGAGAGATATGTCATGTATAAGGTACAAGCCTTTGCCCAAACCAAATAACATGTCTGGAATGGACAAAACAAGGGCATCAACTTGGAATCAATAGATCGCCACAAGATGCTACATAACTGAGCATCGATTTTTGCTCAAAGTGTTATCGCCTTTTCATCTCCTTCGCTTGATTATTTGATTAGATGATCTTGAACACCTTGACTTTTACATCACAACTCGACAGATGAAGCCCAAGCTAAGTAGCTTGAACTTCCTATTAAAGGTTCCGAGGTAATCATATACTAGAGCTTCCAGAGCTCATGTTTCTAGACCCAAAAACATCAAATCCCAAAGACATCGTTGCAAATTATTACCAAATAAGAGAAAGAATCAATTGTAATCCACTGAAACAGAGTACGGAAATATTGTAGTCGTCAGAATCTTACTATAGCTGCCGGAAAAAAATATTGTTCACACCGGAAAAATATAAAAGTGGTTGGAATTTGGTGTAACATAAATGGGTAGGCTCGGAATTCCCTTGCGAACAATCTGTCCCAAGAAATTTTTCCAAAAAGTGACCGGAAAGGGCCCCACGCGCCGGCGTGTGATGTCGGAACTTCACCGGAAAAGTTTCTTCCGACGACACGTGGGAGCGCGTGGAGGGTCTTCTGACGGAGATATTTTTTGTGGGTTGGTCGCTGAAGGCCGATCTGCTTCGTGGTACTGTTAGTTTTTACACAACACTGAAAAAAAATAGCTTCTTTTCTTTTACTGCGGCAGACCTGTGTTTGCCGAAAACAAGACTTTCGATTGACTAATTTCTCTTTCCGAAGTCGTTGGAATTTATGCACAACGATAAATCTCTAACGATTGCTCTGATACCATATGAGAAATTATATTATTGATATTAGATACTCAATACAATACAAGAGGTCCTTATTTATAGCATACTCTACAAAGTCATATTACTCCTATTCTAATGTGGAACAAGACTACATTCTGTACATCTATTAACTCACAGAGATAATTCAAATCCATGGGGTCCGGATCGATGAAAACTCCAAATGGAATGAACTGCAGCTCAAATTTAATGGAACACAAAGGGAACAGATTGTATTGATAACTCAAAGAAAATTACAAAGGAAACTGATAAAAAGTACAATAAGGAAAGCAGAATGGTGATGAGAAGACTTAGAAGAACAGAGATGAGAAATCAAAACTTGCTCAACAAACTTCTTGCCTACTCCACTATAATGGCACTGTGTTATTAATTAACCCCACCCTCTACAATCTTTTGACAGAGCTAAGCCCTTAACCTGGATCCCAAGTATAATATGTGAGCCCCTGTGATGATTTCTTAATTCTTTTGCTTCTTCTCGATGGTCTTCTAAGTGCACCAGCATCATACTGTCCTGTTTTCCAGGTTCCATGCGCCCTTTTGCAGGATGCTAAGTTAATATTGATGGCACATCGTGGACTGGGTGGCCTTTCTTGTTTCTTTCCATTATTCTTCGAGCAAGAGAAACTTGCTTCCCAACGGCAAATATGAATGCCTTTCCTTTTCCACCAGCACCCCTGGCAGTTCTTCCAACACGACGTACATATTCGCTAGGGTCTCGAGGATAATCAAAGAGGACCACATGGTCTACACCTTCAAAGTCGATACCTCGGGATGCTCTGCAACATTGTTTAGAAGACATCAATTCAGATCTCTTGTCCCTTTTTCTTGTTGATTAGTGAGGAAAACAACTGAAGCACGTTATCTAACTGACACATGAATAACTATATGAAAAAATCTAAAAAGGAGTTTGCTACAGAATACCTGTCGGTGCATACCAAGAACAAAGAAATGTTCTCCATCTTTGAGCGGCGAAACTCCTCCATGTTTGCAAGTCTCCTTCCTTGGTCCAGTGCAGCATGGAAGGGTAAAATTTTTATGGAGAATCCTTTCCTGTCAAAGCGCTTTAATGCATTCTCAACTTTTCTGCAGCTATCAATCTTCATATGCATGCAGGAATGAGAACTGTCATATATGCAAACCAAGAGTAATAAATATACTTGCAGAAGAAACTAAATCTTATTCACCTTGTTACAGAAGACAATTGTTTTTGGAACTGGGCTATCCTCCACCAGATGAAGTAGGGCATTTTTTTTATTGAGAAAAGCTGTGTCCGGACTTTTTTCAGCTGTTTCATCTCCACTGCAATCTACAAGGAACTGGTAGTGCGAAACAAAAAGAGCATCAGTGCCATAGTTATGGAGACATGACACGACTCTTCTTATAATATAAAAAAAGACATGAAATGACACTATGCCCAGATTGATGTTTGTATGTGTCTACATGGAAGACGCCTCTCACCTTTTGAATAGAAGGTAGTGAGGCTATTTCAGTACAACGAAGCAAGAGTTGAGGCTCTATGATGCAAGAAGGACAAGACACAAAATAAAGACTTAACGTAGTCTAGATGAGTCTGACTGCTAAAATGTCTACCAAATAGCTAGAAGGACTGACTGGATGGCAGATCCATTAGAGTGCCCCTGATTGGAAGGAAGGAAATATATTTGTAAATCTTGTCCAGCTACAGAGGAATGAGAGTGGAGACTACATGTGACCTCAAACTAGAACTTCACCTCAAACAATGACCTTAGGAAGGAGTCTTGTACATTCATGCTATCCCATAAGATGTCATTAAGCATGGGAGTTGTATAGTTGCAACAGCTAAAATTAACTTGTATATTGTGGTTGTCAAATGGTAAATAATGCTTTAGCATAAAATAGACAGAAAAGAAAATCTCCCACATTGTCATGTACTTAGGATGTTGGTAGCATAAGGTAGACTATATGCTACCTCTCTTCAAGAAAAGCTACTGATTTTCCAGCGTGTATCTATCAGCTAAGTTGCTCGGACACGAGTGCGGGTGTCCAACACGGGTGCGGATCTAAAGGTTGGATCCTTCAAGATGTAAATTCTAAAATTCGGGGATACGGATAGGGATGCGGGAATCCGGCTAAAAATAATTCAAGAAAATAAAAATATAAAAATATCTCTAAATTATGAGAAATTTTTTAGGAACACTTATTTATAGCTTGTAAAGTGTGGATTTCTTTTTTAGTCTCAAGTTGTAGATAAGTAAAGGATTAATTTCCTAGATACGGTAAGCTATTTTCTTCCCAAGTTTTGGTTTTGATTTCGGGAATCAAATTGTATCTTGTCTCGAATTTTTCCGTCCGTCGTGGTCAAAGTATCGAAAATTGTTTGACCAGATCCGGTATGGGTCTCATACCCACACTCATACTAGTATCGTGTCGACACGAGTGCGGCACCTAAACCACCGTATCGGAGCAACTTAGATTTAGAGTACCAGCATAGTTTTCTTGTTTCCATTTGAACTTTTTGTAATTATAACATACAGAAATATCTTTTTATTTTTTTGACAGCCGAGAAATCACCGAGGGCTAGTGACACATGGTTCGAAACTCGGTGGATAATGAGTCCACCCCTCTACCTTCTCCACTTAGGTACCAGGCTTTTGTCTGCAGCATGGTTTGAACTTGTAATGTGCGTCTTATCACATAACACGTGTTGTGCTCTCACCACTAGACCAAAGCCTTAAGAGCCACATCTAAACATTTCTATCTAAACAGTTTCATTTTCTACCGATACACTCTCATATTGATATTATTTTCCTCCTAGTATGGAAAAAATTTGTGAAAATTTCAATATTACTAGGATAGGGACCGAGATACAAAAGCTCCATAGAACGCAGGTTGCAATTATTAAATTGTTACCATAGAGTGAACAAAAAAAATGATATAGTTTTAATTGCGGGAAAACTATTAGAAGGTAAAGCAAAGACAAACATAAGAATATGAGTAGGAGAGATGATAAATCTAACATATCAAAAGCAACAGGTATTAGAAATTAGAACTGCCTAAAATTTCTAATGCTCGGCTATCATGGCTGTACACTCAACTCTTATGCGAATCCAGCTAGGGGAGAGAAGTTTTGGTACTAGATATCTATACGGATTTCCCTTGAACGAAGGGATGTTGTCCTCAACAAAGGATCAAGCATTCAAGATCAAGTGAAAAATAAATCAAGACTGGAAGAGCGTCAGCTGAAGATTATTTTGTTCGTAGTGTGGAATCTAAACTCATTGTTTGTGAGAACCATCCAAGTGTTTGTGGCGAATAAGTCAAACACAAATTCAAGACGAAAATTCAAGATCAAACTTTTCAAGCCCTTGAATCGCAATCAAAGTCGAACTCAACATATATAATATTCTTCTTGAGAAGAATCAGAACAGACTATAGAGAATAGAGATTGCAACCTTCATTGCATCTTGAAATCGAATATTATAATTTGCAACATTTTTCTTGCCTTGATATTTTCAGGCACGAAACTTGTGTTTACATATATTTTGGATTACCACAAACTATTTCAAGACCTCAACATATCCACACAATCAGAATAATGAAAAAGAGCAAAGAATTCTTTATCATCCAAGACAATGAAGACAATCATTTGCATAATAACCAAAGAATCATCCAATGTCACTCCTGTTTAATTTATCTCTTTTTCCTTTTTTGCCTTTTGTATCGGCTTAAGGTGCTGCAACGCAAACCACCTAAACTTTTATTCCAAGCTCTTTCGGTCAAATTTTCTTCCTATCTGATAGGGCAAACGAAAAAAAAATGGATGCTTCTTTCATCCCATTGATAAAAGTCTTAACTAGAAAAAGAATCTATTTCTTTGAGAAGACAATCGTTGGTTTATCCTAAATTGTTCTTGATGACGAAATATTGATAAAATAACGAGAGGAAACCCTGGAAGTAAGTGTATTGCAAATAATGTACTTTGACCAAGGCAAATAAGCAGAAATTACAATTAGATACATCCTACAGCTTTAACAATAACATCTGTTTCAACTTTCCTAGGAATCCCGGGGATTTAACTCTAGCCGGAAACATCAACCTTTTTAAGGTTGCACTTATTAGCAAGCTTATGCAAAATATTACGGAACAGATTTGACAAGAAAATAAGGCAACTTTTTTCCACTAGGTAAATTTGTACTGGTTTTACAGGAGCGAAATAAGAAATACCTCTTCCAAGCCAGGGCTTGTACGGTGCATACCCGGACCACTTACTAGTTCACAATCAGGAAAACTTTCTACCAGCTTCTTGTATATGTCCATGGGCAAAGTTGCAGTCACAAATAGATATTGTGTGGTGATTGGTGAAGAGTTAATCAAACATTGAAATGCAGTCTCAAAATCCTCATCACTAAAAAGGATATCAACCTCATCCAGCACAGCACTGAACAAAGATAAACATGAAGTGTTAAAACTGTATAAGCAACTGATATATAATATTCTCAGTTTCTCGTAAAGAGGTATCTCAATCCAGAAAAAAGACATGCAACCTAAGTGTGTTTTCCAACCGGTCATTCTGAGTTTTTGCCTCCAGACCCTTGATTTGGAACTTTCCATTTCTTTTATGTTTTACGACTTGTGGGTATGGGTGGTTTGGACCCCGAAATGCTAGGGAAAGACTTGGAACATTATCTTGCTATCCGAAAGGTCAAAAGGCTTAAGAGGCAATTTTAACCCTCGCTTCTAGTAATATCATTTTGGTTCATGTTTTTAAGTTCCCAATAAGTTTTTATGATGTATTCAGACTTGTATTGATGCGGGAGGCTGGGATCTGGTTCTACAGCAACGCACCAACTCCCCTGACCATAATCCAAGAGGCATTATAGCAGGCTTCAGTAGCAGGCCCCACTGAAACAAAGTTCAGTGTGGGTGGAGGCATCGGCTAGACATCTTCGAATACATTCCAGGTTCCATCTTCCTTTGTCTTTATATATTTTGATTTATTCTGTATCTCTTTGTCATTATATATTTTGATTTTATTCTGTATATTTCTTTCTCTTTATATATTTTAATTTATTCTGTATTGTTCTTTGTCTTTGTCATTTACAACGCATTCACTTGCATCAATTACTTGCTTTTCTATGGTTGCTTTCTACTAGTGCCTTAAGTTGTTGATTATATTCTTTTAGTTACCTTGTTGCGTGTTGTAGTAGTACTAGCTTAGTATCTGTGAGAATGCACGGGAGAAAAATCTATTATTGATATTCTGTTTAATTATTATTATTGAATGTACGGGAGGATGAAGATTGAGAGACACAAGTCATGCTATTACCTGCTTGAACAATGGAAGCTACTCCGAAGATGTATGTTTAGAAGCTTTGTACTAAAGAAACTCAATATAATCCGATAGAGAAACCATCCAACTATTCATAGTATTGGATCTCATTTTTCTACAACCAATTTTTCAATTTCTTGATTAAAAATTGTATAGTTAACATTGGAATGCCAAATGAAAACACTTTTTTTTTTAGAGAACACTGTTCACTGGCCAGAATATAAAAATGTTGTCGGAATTTGATGAAACTTGAATAAACAGACTCAGACCAACCTCCTGAGTAATCTTTCCAAAAGAAGCTTCGTCGGAGAAATCACTGTAGCCGCCAAAAAGTCAGTGTAGTTGCCAAAAAAATCTCAAAGTGATCGGAATAAAAAGAAAAAGGTATGGGTAGGCTCGGAATTAGCGATCACAATGTTCAACAGAAACTTTTTCAAAATCTGGCCGGAACAGGCCTCACGCGCCGGCGCGTGGGTCAGATCACGCCAGAAAATTTCTCCCTTTTCCGGAATGTGGGAAGGTGTTTTCTAGTGTGGTTGATTGGTGTTTGGTCGCCCGAGCCTGAGGAGTTTCGTGTCTCGTGGTGGTGTTGGTTTTTGCACAACACCAACGGATAGTGATTTTGTTATGGACAGCCTCTTAAGTCGCCGGAAAATTACACGGCGACGAGGTCTTTCTTCCCCAAAAGTCGCTAGAATGATGCACAACGATAAGTTTCTCATTAATGCTCCAATACCATGTGAGAATGCACGGGAGAAAAATCTATTATTGATATTCTATTTAATTATAATACAATGAGCCCTATTTATACAATACATATCATACTCCTATTTTATGTGGGACTAAGACTAATTCATATTATTTACATAACTATCGAACAGTATCCCTCAGATTATTATGGCCGGGGCGAGTGATGGTAGAGTGAAGTCATGTCCTTAGGTTTGGGTTTTGGGGGGGGGCAAGGGTGATAAGGGAACCGATATGCTGAGGATTGGTCCTGAAAAGGAAGACTAATATAGCGTGTGTCTAGGAGACTAGATTGATGGGTACTAGGGCACGGGAAGTTAACGGGTTTAAATTGTGGTATTCAAGAGGTGCTAGGGGCAAGAACGAGGTTAGTATTTTAGTTGATAAGGATCTCAGGGAGCTAGTGATAAGATGTTAGGAGAGTGAACGATAGGCTGATGACTATTAAGCTAGTTGTTGGTGGGTTCACTTTAAATATGATTAGTGTATATGCGCCTCAAGCGGGCTTGGACGAGGAGGTCAAGAGGCACTTCTAGGAGAATTTGGACGAGGTGGTTCGAGGTGTCCCACTTAGCGAGAAGCTTTTCATATGAGGTGGTTTTAATGACCATATTGGGGAGACTGCTAGGGGCTATGATGATGTTCATGACGGGTTCGGCTTTGGAGGTAGGAATGAGGCAGGAATTTCGGTTGTTGGAGTTCGCCAAAGCTTTTGATTTGGTGATAGGTAACACGTGTTTTCAGAAGAGGGAAGAGCACTTGGTTACTTTCCGGAGTACGGTGGCCAAGGCTCATATTGATTACCTTCTCTGCAGGAAGTATGATAGAGGCATGTGCACTGATTGCGAGGTTATCTCGAGTGAGTGCCTACCAACACAACATAGGCTCTTAGTAATGAACCTGGAGATTGAGAGAAAGAAGAAGAAGAGAGCAGTGTATGGTCACCCTAAGATCAAGCGGGGAGCCTAAAAAAGCTCATGAGTTAGGGGAGAAGTTGGTGGCTATGGGGATCTGGAGGAGTAGCGAGAACGCGAGTAGTATGTGGACCACGACAACGAGCTGTATTAGGGAAGCTGCTAGAGAGATGTTAGGGGTCACAAAAGGATACGCAGAAGGTCACAAAGAGGACTGGTGGTGGAATAAAGAAGTCCAAGAAAAAGTGAAAGCCAAGAAACCAGCATATCTGAAGCTAGTGGAGAGCGCAGTCGAGGAGGATAGGATGACGAATAGGGAGTGCTATAAGAAGGCTCAGAAAGAGGCAAAATTAGCGGTCACGACGGCTAAGAATGCAGCGTTTGGGCGCCTGTATGAGGAGCTGGGGAGTAAAGGCGGGTGACAAGAGACTGTACAGGTTAGCTAGGTTAGAGATAGGAAAGCTCGGTACCCGGATCAAGTGAGGTGCATTAAAGACGAGGATGGTAAGGTATTGGTGGATGAGGCATCTATTATGCTTAAGTGGCAGATATATTTCAATAAACTTTTGAACAAGGACCGGGACAGGAACATCATGCTTGGTGAGTTGGAGAACTCAGAGAGCCAACGAGATATTGGTTTTTGTAGGCGCTTTAAGGTGGAGGAGGTTGAAGGGGTGATGCGGAAGATGAGTAGGGGTAAAGCGACTGGACCGGACGAGATTCCGGTAGAATTTTGGAAGGACGCGGGTTGGGAAGGCTTGGAGTGGCTTATTAGATTGTTTAATGTCATTTTTAGGACGCAAAAGATCCCCGATGAATGGAAATGGAGCTTGATGGTCCCGGTGTGCAAGAATAAATGGGAAGTCCAGAATTGCAACTATAGGGGTATCAAGTTGTTGAGTCAAACTATGAAAGTTTGGGAGCCGGTGGTGGAGGGGAGAGTGAGGAGAAGTGTGTCTATTTCTGAGAACCAGTTCGGATTCATGCCGTGGCAATCGACTACAGAAGCCATTCATCTTGTGAGGAGACTGGTGAAGCAATGTAGAGAGAGGAAGAAAGACTTGCATATGGTGTTCATTGACCTAGAGAAAGCCTACGACAAGGTCCCGAGGGAGGTTCTATGGAGATGTTTGGAGGTTAGTAGCATCCTAGTAACATACACTAGGGTGATTAGAGATATGTATGATGGTGCTAAAATTCGGATGAGGATTGTGGGAGGAGACTCGGAACACTTCCCTGTGTTGATGGGGTTACATCAGAGATCAGCTCTTACCCCATTTTTATTTGACCTGGCGATGGATGTGTTGACGCAACACATCCAATGGGAGGTGCCATGGTATATGTTACTTACAGATGATATAGTGTTGATTGACGAGAAGTGCTGCGGGATTAACGCTAGGTTAGAGGTTTAGAGACAGACCCTGGAATTTAAAGATTTCAAGTTGAGCACGATGAAAACAGAATACTTGGAGTGTGAGTTCAGTGAGGGGACGCATGAAGTAGAAATGGACGTGAAGCTTGATACACAAGTCATTCCCAAGAGAGAGGGTTTCAAGTACCTTGGGTCTGTTATCCAAGGCAAAATTAATAGACGAGGATGTTACACATCGTATTGAAGTGGGGTGGATGAAATGGAGGCTTGCATCTGGTGTTTTGTGTGATAAAAATGTGCCACCAAGACTTAAGGGCAAGTTCTACAAAGTGGTAATTAGATCGACTATGTTGTATGGTGCTGAGTGTTAGCCAGTCAAGAAATCTCATATCCAGAAGATGAGAGTTGCAGAAATGAAGATGTTGAGATGGATGTGAGGGCATACCAGGAAAGATAAGATTAGGAATGAAGTTATTAGGGACAAGGTGGGAATGGCCTCTATGAAAGACAAATTGAGGGAATCGAGGCTGAGATGGCTCGGGCACGTGATGAGGAGAGACATCGATGCCCCGGTCAGGAGGTGTGAGGGGTTTACCATGGAAGGTCTGAAGAAGAGTAGAGGTAGGCCAAAAAAGTAGTGGAGAGGTGATTAGGCAGGATATGGCATTGCTTCAGCTTACCGAGGACATGACCCTCGATAGGAATGTGTGGAGGTCGAGAATTAGGATTGTAGGTTAATCGAGAGGTTCTCCTAATCGTACCAATAGTATTAGTACTATTCTTACATTTTCGTGTTACTAGATATTGTTTACTCCATATTGTGTCATTCTTACCAGTATTGTTAGTAGTATTCTTGTATTTCTTATTTTTAGATCTTTATTATTACACAGAGTGTCTTTGTTTTTTTCTTGTGTTGTTATTGTTGGTTGCTTCCTGTTTAATGTTTCTTAAGTCGAGGGTCTATCGGAAATAGCCTCTCTACCTTCACAAGGTAGGGGTAAGGCCTGCGTAGGGGTAAGGCCTACCTTCACAAGGTAGGGGTAAGGCCTGCATACACAATACACTCCTCAGACCCCACTTGTAGAATTACACTGGGTTTGTAGTTGTTGTTGTTGACCTCGTTAAGCACTCCTTGACTAGATTGTGGACATTTGGAGGCGTATGAGCGAAGAAAGGTATTCTTGAAGGTTGAAGCTACCCCGGGACTGAGGTAAGTTGAGACTTTGACCTCAATGAGAGAATCTTCCCAAATTGTCTTGTTAGTAACATGCTACATATTTGGGGGTAACGTATATGCAAGGTGACGAGCGTATAGGCCGATGTCACGTGCTTCTATGCTTGAGTAGAAGGATAAGCTTCATATGCTTCACTTGTTTTACCTGTTTTACTTGTTATATGACTACTTCAGCATCTTATTCATGCTGGTAAAATGTTATATGCATCATTCACTCGTGAGATAATGGGTCAATTTGAAATTATACTTTGATTTCGGCTTTTCACCATGTGCATCCGGGGTTTACTTTTGTTAACTTTTGTTGACTTTATCCTAAACCTATTCTTTTACGTAGGGAATTGAGTTTTATGACTTTGTTTGACATCATGGAGCATTCTTTGGGCTATATCAGACTTGATGAATTTGGAGCAATAAAAGGCAAATTTTGAAGAATAGAACTATTCAGAGACTATTATGCAGACTCTTCATTTTAGCATCCGCACTATGTTCACACGGCACTAGTACAAGCAATGGTGTGGGATTCAATACCGGGTGTGGTCAATCGAGATCGGGTACTTTGACCACAATCCATAGACGAATTTAAGGAAAAATGAAAGATTGAAATTTAGGTGTTGCTTGCTAGTGCATAGTGTCTACAACTTGAGAAATTCTCAAAATGAAATATTGAGTTATTGGCTGCACTCCGTAACCTATAAGGTTTTCATAAAATATATCTCGTAATTCAGGATATTCTTTAAGATCTATTTTTAGAATTTTGAATTACTTTTAGCCGAATCCATGCACCCATATTCATAACTGGATCCGTATCTCCGAATTTTACAATTTAGATTATGAAAGATACGACCTCTGGATTCGCACTCGGATCAGATACCACACCCGAGTCCGAGCAACATAGGCCCGGGATAGAGGTAAGTATCTTGGTTGACTTCGATGAGGGAATTTTTCCTAGAAATGAACTTGTTGCTATGTGTTACGTGTTTGGGAGTAACATATGGGAGGTGACGAGCATATATGTTGATGCAAGGTTATATCGTGATTGCGTAGTATTTTAGGCTCTTTTTTGATGCCTTGGTTGTTACATGTTTTTACTAGTAGCATTTTTTACTTGATTGTATGACTACTTGAGCATTTTTTCCATGCTAGAGATCATGTCTAGCATGAATGTTGTAGCCGTAGTCATACTAACTAACATGATAGGCTATTTGTATGTTAGATTACATGTTGTAGTCGTAGTCATACATAATACATATGCATTACGCCATACATTTCTCTCTTATACATATGCATATTTATCTCTCTAGTATACATGCATTAAGTCATGCATATTGTTGGATTCACATGAGTGGTCCGTGCAGTTGGGATGATTTTGGCATGTGCATTGTCCGTGCGAATTTGAGATGATTATTGATGATTGACTATTGAGCTATTATGCTCGAATGTAGCGTGTGGATATTGGTCCAACCCTCTTGAGTCACCCTCCCATGTTTCTCTCTTGGTGGCGTACACGAGTTCGACAAGGGGAGTGTCGGGGCCTGGGGAGTGCCAATTATTGTAAAGTTCTGGTCTTAATCATGCATAGACATTGTAGACTCTGGTTGGTGCATCTCATATAAATACTACATGATGCAAATCACTTTCGTATGTTGTTTGGACGCATTGACATATGCATTGGTCTTGATAGCTGGGAAAGCATGCATCATATTACATGCTTAGATTGTGCATATCACTTTATATATGCTTTTGATGCATTTTACACAAGCATGGAACTTGTTAGCCGGTTGTTGGAGACTTAGGGAGCGTCAGTTAATGTAAAGGTTGAGTCTTTTATCATATATATCTAATACTAATATTAGGCTCTTAGTGATGCATTTCATATAAATGATGATTGTGCATATCATTATATATGATGCTTGATGCATTGTTTCATGCAATGCACTTGTTTAGTTGAGATAGGTTGTATCATCATCACATGCCCGCCGTATATGTGCAACTTTATACGGTTGACTACGATTAGCTTATTTTGCTGCTCTATATATGAATTGTATACATTTGTAAAGTGAACATCTTTTTGACAAAATCCTTGCTACTACTTCGTTGGGGTCGGTCAAGGTGCTTACCAAGTAGTGTGTAGGTATACTCATACAACATTTCTACATATTTATGTGCAAATTATGTTCCTGGTACTGGGGGGACCCACGAGATAGATTAGAAGCTAACACTTAGAGACTGTGGTGCCATGCCTTCTATCTTTATTTATTTCTGTCCTTTATTCCAGACAGTGGTGTATTGTCAATTATAGTAGTTTGTCATTCGTCGCTCATGACTTGTACTACCAGTTCTTGGGGGATTATAGTAGTGATTTCTGCATTGTATTTGTTAGTTTTGTAGATATGTATATAATAGAGTATGTATATATATATATATATTAGTCTTGTCCCACATCGGTAGTAGAGTAGTATATGCTTTGTAAAATATAGTTATAAATAAGGGCTTCTTGTTTTGAATAAGAATATCAATAATATATTCTCTTTTTCCCGTGCTTTCTCACATGGTATCAGAGCAATAGTGAGAGTCTTATCGCTGTGCATAAATTCCAGCGACTCCGGGAAGAGAATCAGTCACCGGAATTCTTTTTCCGGCGACCTATTTGAGGGTTATTTGCGTCTGCCTAGTTTCTGTCAGTGGTGTGCAAAATCCAACACCACCACAGGGGTCGTCAGTGTCCGGCGACCAAACCCCAGTGAAGACCTCCGGAAGACGCTGTCTCACGCGCTCCCACGCGCCACCAGAAGGTCTGCG